>MU694622.1:5923-22009 GCA_026770625.1 Nicotiana glauca | reverse complement strand
ATATATATATATATATATATATATATATACCTGAAATCAATAAAAGCTAATTTCAATGTTTGGATTCGTTGAAAACGTCGAAATACCATAACAAAAAGAGAAAGATAAAGGAACGTGTGGAGTAGTGTGTTAGGAGGAAAAATATTCACTCACATTCGATATTTATATCAAATTAATAAATGTATATTTTTTTCTTTTTTATAAAATTTTATTACTTAACCATGCATGGTTAACTAATACATACGTCCACTTCATTTATTACTTAACAATAATACGTTAATATGAATTGATCTAAATATAGAGGGTGTGAATGTTTATGTATTGGTAGTGTTAGGTATCGTTGGTTAACGTTTGGATAATTTGAATAAATCCTCTCCCCACTTTTGGTCAAAGTCTATAAGTGTTGATGTCGGTAAGACAAGCATCCCCCAACTTTAAAGATGAAATGACAAAATATAATCTTATTCTGTGTGATATGTCACATCAAAGAGAGAAGTCCTAAGAAACATACATTATCTAACTCTATATTGGAATAAAGTCTAAAAAAGTTACTAGTCCATAGTTCTTGACAAACAATTCTAAAAGTAGATGCTTCCTTTTGCTCCACTCATCTCACCTTTCTCTTGAAAAAGAAAATCCTAACAAAAAAAATTCGGTCCATAAAATATTCCGCATTCACGCGGGGTTCAAGGCACCTCTAAAGGTTTGATGCAGGCAACCTTCCGTAATGCAAGTATTAGTCGTTTCTTCCCCGACTCGAACCCATAACTTAGGTCACACGAAGATAAATTTACTATTGCTCTAAGGCTCCCATTTCGCATTCACGCAGGGTCGAAGGAAGGGATGCACCTCTAAAGGTGTGATGTAGACAGCCTAATGGAAGTATTAGTGGTTGCTTCCACAACTCGAACCCGTAACCTAAGTCACACGAAAACAACTTTACCGTTGCTCCAAGACTCATGTTCGAAATGAAAATCCTAAACAAATGAACAAAAAGTACTAGTGCCTCGAAAAATTCCTCACAATCAAAACAATTCTGGGTCCAGCCCAATACCAACAAAAGGCCCACTCAGACGTTGACCCACCACCAAAAGTAACAACTTAAACCTGGAGCCCAACCTTTATAATTCTTAACCCCTGGTTCTCACCTAAATTACATTAAATGCCACTAGTTTTCAGGTAACGGTCGCGTTGCTTTCCGCGCGTAACAGAATCGTTACCTTTTCTTTTTTCTAAATTTTCGTATATTAACTCGAACATGGCGAAACAAGAAGGTCGGATATCGTTTTGGGCGAACCATAGAGTCAAATAGTGTATTTTTATTAAAAAATTAAATTTAAAATTAAATTATTAATAATTGATCGTGGTTATGAAATTCAAAACCTATAAATTTAAAATTTCAATGTCGCCCTCTGGCTTTGAACACATGTTATAGTCCGAAAAAACTAAATACATGCAAATAGAAAAACTCATACGTACTTTATTTGATATATAAATTGACATGAATTCGCATTTTCACGTAAATTAAACTTGAAATTGCATAATCTTCACGTTTACCGTTTATCAGGGGAGTCACATTTGAATTCTTTCTATTTTACTTTCTCTAAATATCAATTTTCACTTTTCAAATGCCAAAGACTCAGGGGGTGTTTGGATTGACTTATAAAAAATAACTTTTAAGCTAAAAGCCAAAAGTCAAAAGTTGGTAATATTCAATTTTTGGTTTTTGATTTATTTTTATACTTTTTATGCCTAAGAGTAACAGCACTTTTTATTATTGTTAAACACCGCACAAACTAAAAAAGTATGAAACTCTGTAATTGTATTTGCAGCTGCTGAGAAGTCACTTATTNCCCCCCCCGAAATACCCATTTTCTCTCTCTAAATATCTGTACATATAGAGAGACAGGGAAAAAAAAGTAGTGAATGATGCCATAACCATTCACAGTACTTTTACTGGCCCCCTTCTCTCTCTATCACATTTCACTGTTACATTGTAGTAGTACTTTCTGGACAAGCTTTTCGAGAGAGAAAGTAAAAGTACATATCGGAGGAATTTTTAGAGAGAGAAAGTTGAGAAAAGGAGTTGTCGGAGAGTTAGCCGATGGCGACGACAGGGCAGAGTAATAGCAGTTATGATCTGTCATTTAAGATATTGTTGATCGGAGATTCTGGAGTAGGCAAAAGTAGCTTGCTCGTTAGCTTCATTTCTAATGTCGTTGACGATCTTGCCCCTACTATTGGTATATATCCATTATTATTAATTACTCTCTTTGTTTGATTTTCTTTCCTTAGCTTCTGTATGAATGCATACGTATTGTCTTCTGAACAAAATTATGTTTTGTAGTTATTTTGTTGTAGTGTTTGCTTGATCCTTTGATTTGAATTTTTGAACTTATGAGCTCGGAAACTTGAATCCGGAGTTGAAAAACATGTAGTTTTGTTGATTCTCGGAATAATCACTACTTACTGCTGTAGTTTCAAGTTATATATTCGAATCAGCAGCTGTGCTTTTTTTTTTTTTCGTGACTGATGAAGGTTGTTTTTTCCGATTATCGGATTAATCACTGTTAACTGCGTGAAGTGAAAATCTGAAAGATGTGTATGGTTTAGGAAATCGTATGCATTCTGAAAGCTTTTATGATTGAAATTGTGTCACCTTTGTTCCTTAATGTTGAAGATTTTGTTGGATCCTTGGCAGTTCTTTTGAACTTGTACTTGAACTAGAAATGAATCATTATTCAGATCTTAGCTTCGGATCCGAATTGGATTCTTAGCAGTTATTTTGAGCTTAGTACTTGAACTAGGAAAGAATCATTATTTAGATCGTAGCTTCGGATCCTAACTTGTCTTGCACATGTTATTTAATAAAACTAACACAAATCATTTGGTATTTAGTAAGAAATAGAACAAGATCTTTATGTCTCCTGATAATAAATTTATCTGAAATCCTTATTAAAACAGTAAATTTATCTGAAATGCACTATTGTCCAAGAAATAATGGTACTCTGTGATTTGTATTTAGAGTACTATAAAGACAGAAGAAACAACAGAAAGCAAAAAGAAGAAGACGGATTGTTAGAACTGTTTTCACCAATCGCTAGGCTGTCCTTTAACATACAATTATTTTTTGAACCCCATTTTGACACATTGTATCGGGTGCTGAGTTGAGCTGTTTTGCCTATTTAAGATCGATTAAGTTTTAATTGGATGATTAATGCTTCTATTATGAATAAACATGCAGATACAATTCTGCTATATTTTAAGATCAACTAACTAATCTGATTTGCGTTTTAGAAATACAGCATCATAAGTTGTTTATTGGTTGTAACATAGAGTAGAATGCTTTCATGTCTGCCTGTCGCTTCAGGTAAATGCTCGGACTGGCAAAAAGTATGTAACATAAAAAGAATGAGGAAAAAAGAGCAAGCAAGAAATGTAGCTTTAGAGCGTTGAATTTTTTCCTTTCCCTCATCAATTCTCTCTTTCTTATCCTGATAGCTGATACAGTATTTATTTCGCACATCCTTTAGAACTTATCAAGTAGAGTTTCATGGTTGATCTGTCTTACAATTTCCCAATGACTTGCTATTCCTTGTCTGATGACTAGGTGTTGATTTTAAGATTAAGACGCTCACTGTTGGTGGGAAAAGACTGAAGCTTACCATTTGGGACACAGGTAAGAACTGAAATAAGTGTCTGGACTCTAAAATTTAGTTTACTGTATTATATGCTGCCAAATCCTTACCTGTGATTTCACAAAATGCATGCATAATATGTAAGTTCAGATGAAATTGCACTAAAACTTTCGAACTCCATAAATTAGGAACCTTCGGTATTAAAGCATAATCTCAGAGCTGTTGGGAGTTCTAAAGTGCTTATGACCATTTGAGTCAATATTCCTTAACACTGGGAATATGGCATTTCATCATACATAGATGACACGTGATTAAACCAAGTCTAGTTAGGAAAAGCATATTCACTTTGCGTGATCAACTGTGTGAAACAGTGGTATCAAAATAATGCAGCATCACTTGAATCTCTTTTTGCAATGGTGGATTTATGTGCTTAAATACAACTTAATGCACATGATTGATTGGTTGGTTTAACTCAAGATGTGCTAAATTTGTTTTTAACCTGCATTTGAGATGCATGACTTATTAAGAAAAATGGACATGCAGCTCAGCTCGACCTCAAAAGCTAGCTCATGAGGTAAAGACTGTTCTGTATCATTTAAGAAGACTATAACTTAATTCCGTCATCTGGTTTTTGTTCATCTTCCCTTTTTGGTAGTCTTGTAACTAGTGTTTTTTTCTCTTAGCCGTATTTTTGTGCTGAGACCTTTTATATATATATATATCAACGAAATTTGTTACCATTTCAAAAAAAAAGCACGCCAGAAGATCTGGAACGTGGATAACATAACACGGGAGCCCAACACGGGAAAACACAACAATAGGTGATGATTGCCACTCTTCGACCATGTTTAGAAAAATAAACCTTGTACTTAACTCAATCCAAATTCTAGCTCACTGCGTGAGGATTCTCTAAGATCATATAAGGAGGCAATAATCTATTCCCCCTTCCAATGTCGGACATTGTAACATGACTACCATTGAACTTTCCTCTATTCGATAAGGTTATACTGTTAATCTTTAATAACATTGAGTCATTATGCGGAGAAGTGTCCAAGGCTTTTCTAGGAGATCAAAGAGTTTTAGAATCCAAAATTCTGGCGAAACTACTCAAAACAGTTTTATCTTTGTTATAATTTTACTGTTTTTCTTCTCCAGCATATTAACCATTTGGTATCAGTATCTTTCCCGAGAAACTTCATGAAGTATTTGATTTTACTTAGATCCAATGGAAAGTTGTAATTGTACAAATAATGTTTCCTACAGCTGGACAAGAGAGGTTCAGGACACTGACAAGCTCCTACTACAGAGGTGCTCAGGGGATCATTCTTGGTATGTAATACTCCCTACTCCCCCTGTTTCAATTGATGTGGCCAAATTACAATTCGGGGAGTCAAAGAGGTTCTTCTTTGACTACACTTTTCTTAATTAGATTTAAAATATTTTTATTATTAACTACTATGACTTATAGTACTTTTATGTAGTTTCCAAATATGTAACTTTTATTTACGAAACTTAATAAATTTATTTTTTAATTCACACCGAAATTAAAAACTTTGTCCCCCATAAGTCGAACCTTGCCACATAAAGTGGAATGGAGGGAGTAAGTGAATTGATGCATTTTCATATCTTGCAAGAGAGAATACACCCATTGTTGATAATGCATCTATGAGTTAGCTAGAGTTAGACTCTTGTTTTACATCATTCATTTTCATAGCAATTTAATGCCATTCTGCCTTTTTCCACCATGAAAGGAAAATAGTCACTTGTAATAGCAATCTATAAACGTTAGCATCTGCAATAGCTTGTAAATGTTGGAATATATTATTACACTTCTCTTTCAGAGGATGACACTCAATGCTTATTCATTTCCTTGTTATGTTTTGTGGGCTTTACATCTGATGCCATATCCATACTATTTTTCCGATGACCCATTTTTTATCCAGTAGTCGTTCATATTTGTTTATAGCAGGTCTCGAAGTAGAATGACTTTTCTTGATAATACTGGTGAAAGGTCAAGCTATTTCTTTTTTAAAGCTTCTTCTCTTAAATGTCAATCTAAGCACCATTCACTCTTTTAAGTTTTAAATTACAATGCTACAGTATGATACTTTGATCAAATCTTGAACAATTTGATTAGAAAAAGGCCAGCCTGGTGCACTAAACTCTTGTTACGCTGTCTATTGGGTATATATAGTGTACGCACTAAGCTATTGGGTCTATTGGATGCAGACCTTTACATTTCTGCAAGTTCTGTTTCCCTGTTTGAACTTGTGAACTTCTAATCATACAGAGTCAACTTTTACCGTTGTGCCAAGGCTCCCCTTTGTTGAACAATTTGATTAAACATCCAATAAATCTGCTTCCACTGATAAGTTTCCATGATATACTATCTTCTGTAGTCTTTTTCTGGTTGCTAGAGTTCTATCTGCCTAGAATAGTATGCAAGCATCCCAATCTATTGTTTTCATGACAACACGAACTTCTCTGTGATGGAAATATTTGCTGATTATTGCCTTAGTCCTTCTGACTGGCCCTCTGCAGAGCAATGAACTGGAAATATTTGATAGCATCCGGGTTGATAGGATTTTTCTATATTTCTACCCTTGACAGCACTCCGATCTTCATTAATTGAATAAGTTTTGTAGGTTGATTGCTAGCAAATGTTCAAATTCTAAAAGACGTCCATGGAGTTTTCAGATACTTGGCAAGAAAAGTAGTTTTCCTATTTCTTTATAAAAGCATTTATCTGTGCTCTCTTTGTTGAGATATTACTACAGTCCTTACAGATGCTTTGCGTTCTCCAAACTCTTCAATGCATTTCTAACTATTGTATTTACAATTGCTTATTTGAATTTTTTGTGAAGTCTATGATGTTACGAGAAGAGAGACCTTCACAAACCTGTCTGATGTGTGGGCAAAAGAGGTGGAGTTGTATAGTAATAATCAGGATTGCGTGAAGATGCTGGTCGGAAATAAAGTTGACAAAGTATGTTCTTTGCAAAAGTTAATGTGCTTGTGTGTGTCTATCTCTCTTTTAACTCTTTTTTTCCTGATAAGTGTTCTCTTCATTTTTGCTTCTTGAATATTTGGAGACATTATTTCAAGAAAAAAACAAGTAAATTAAGATGTTGATATCACCTCTTCAATGCAGTATACTTCATCTTTTTGTGGAATTTGGGATCTGGGAACTTGCATAATGCTTATAACAAGAAATGAAAACTATGATTAGGGGATTTTCTTTCTGTGCAAATAGTGGTATTGCAACTGCAACAATTTAATATGTTAAAGCAAATAATGAAAAATAGTTATATGTGACCTCAATGTAAAGGGGTTCGAAAAAAAGAATAAAGAATACATGTTCTAAATATAAGAGGGAACAATGTCAAGAAGGATACTCATAAATCATAATAAGTCTGGTGCAAAGTGAATGTACTGGGGCAAAATAAGTTCCAGAGTTAGAGGGTGACTTTGGATAACTGTTTGAGAATATATGCTTTTGGGAATGTATTAGACTATTATCCATCTTACTTTGTATTCTATTTGCTTTTCATCCACATTTCTTTGACCAATTGGGTCATTACGTTTCCTGGTTGCATCTTTTGCTCTATGTGGGAATATCTATTAACATTTATCTTTATTTATCTTCATCAAAACATTTATCTTTAGCATGTTAAAGTTGCAGTCCATTCTTTGATGCTTGAATAAATTCTAAATGAAGTTTGTAAACCAGCTTTTATGATTACTTTGCTATTGGTTTATCAGGAATCTGAGAGAGCTGTGACCAGGGAAGAAGGTATTGCCCTAGCAAAGGAGCTTGGAAGTCTGTTTCTTGAATGTAGTGCTAAAACTCGAGAAAATGTGCAACACTGCTTTGAAGAGCTTGCCTTAAAGGTAACTAATACATTCATGACTTCTCTGTGGGATTCGCAGGGCATCTTATGCAAAGTAACATGGTTCGCTGGTTGTTTTTTTGTTGGTGAAAAGGGAAGAAAAATAAGCTGGCCATGTTACTTTGCATATGATGCCGGTTATTAAAATAACATTACTTTGTAGATGCATTCATTTGACCTTTTAGTTCGAAAACCCTCGTAGCTTTTTCATTGTTTTTGGTGGAGGATTTTCCAAGCTCATCTATTTTATGCTGTATGGGAAAAATCTCTTGCTTCCAATCGTAGGTTACATTTATATATCCCCTTGTTTTACACATAAGGGAAATGTAGATGAGTGCAATGCGGAAGGTACATCATGCTTTACACTGAAGAACTGCACATATGCTAGACAGGTACTAAGAGTATGATCATTCGACTCTAAAGATCAAGAAACATTACAGTCAAATGTTTCTTGCCTGGTTGACTTAAACTCCTTGACTTTCAAGATTGAGAAACATTGCAGTCCAACAGTTCTGGTCTGGTTGAGTTAAAACCTACTAGTATTTCTTTTGCTTAACCCACAACTCTTAGGGATTAACTTTTCGTTTGATTTTCTAACTAGACTACTGTATTCAGATAATGGAGGTACCTAGTCTATTGGAAGAAGGATCCACTGTAGGCAAGAGAATTATCTTGAAACAGAAACAAGAACAGAACACACAACAGGGTGGTGGTTGCTGCTCATGAAACTCTTCAAACTAGGACAAAATATTGACAGACATATCGAAACTGTGCACTAGATGGAGCTGAAAAGTCACAGTTAATCAAATATGTATATGATGCTTTCTTTTCTCCTTGCTGTTGTTATCCTGCTGCTTTGAAATTGGTTTAGAAGTCTCATGTAAAGTAATTGGTCCGTTTGGTTATTCGCCAATGTTCTTGTTTGCTGTCAAGTTGGGCGTGTTTCATAATTTTATGTGCATCACTAATTTTCTTCGAGAATCAGCATCATATCGCACTAACTCTTTATGTTTTTCGTCTCCTTTGTACATCTCTTTCAATACGAGGCAATGCCAGAATGTTTGAAAGATAGTTGAGATTTGCAACTGTCCAAGACCTTATGGTTAAAGGAAAGCTGCTCTAAGAGAATTAGCCAAACACATCTCAGCTATCTTAAGCAGTTTAGAAATGTTAATGGGATTATCAGATTGGTAAGACATTGAAGACTGAAGTGCTAAGCAGTTAGACTTTCTGCATATACTTTTACTTGTGCCAGGATGACTTCTCTGGTACGCAGTTGATGGATGTCCTGGTTACAACAACAACCCAGTATGATCCCGCAAGTGGGGTCTGGGGAGGGTAATATATACGCAGACCTTACCTCTACCCCGAGGGGCAGAGAGGCTGTTTCCAGGAGACCCTCGGCTCAAGACAGCAACAAAAGACAATACATTAGTACTATCCATAAACTCATACTAAAATATCATAAAAATACATAACATAACAATGCAATAAGGAAATAACAGTAATATAGGAAATAAAGGAAATACGAAAAGGATGGAAGGTATACTAATATCCAATAGATACATCCGTGTATCAGTAGCTGATCAGTAGCATCCTAAGATTAACTCCTAACTGGCTAGTCTCACTCTTGTGCACTATAGAAATATCCCCAACTTCTCCCTAACCTATAACTTTAATGCTCGACCTCCACAAATCTCTGTCAAGGGCCATGTCCTCAGTAATCCTAAGACGCGCTATGTCCTGCCTGATCACCTCTCCCTAATACTTCTTAGGTCTTCCTCTACCTCTCCTCGTGCCCACCACGGCCAATCGCTCACACCTTCTCACCGGTGCATCAGTGCTCCTCCTCTGAATGTGTCCGAACCATCTGAGTCTTGCTTCCCGCATCTTGTCCTCCATTGGGGCCACGCCCACTTTCTCTTGAATATCTCCATTTCTAATCTTATCCATCCTTGTATGCTCGCACATCCACCTCAACATCATCATCTCTGCTACTTTCATCTTCTGGATGTGTGAATTCTTAACCGCCTAACACTCGGACCCATACAACATGGCAGGCCTAACCAATGCTCTATAAAACTTACCTTTTAGTAACGGTGGAACTTTCTTGTCACACAGGACTCCCGTCGCCAACCTCCACTTCATCCACTCCACCCCTATACGGTGTGTGACATCCTCGTCGATCTCCCCGCTCCCCTGAATAACTGACCCAAGGTACTTGAAACTATCACTCTTAGGGATGACTTGATATTCAAGCCTCACTTCCACTCCCGCTTCCATCGGCTCGGCCCCAAATTTGCACTCCAGGTATTCCGTCTTCGTCCTGCTCAACCTGAAAGGGCCTGTCTCCAAACCTCTAGCCTCTCATTGACGCCGCGTCGTGTCTCATCAATTAGGACTATGTCATCAGCAAATAGCATGCACCATGGCACATCCCCTTGAATCTGATGTGTTATGGCATTCATCACAAAGGCAAATAGGAAAGGGCTGAAAGCAGACCCTTGGTGCAACCCCGTAACAACCGGAAAGTGCTCGGAGTCGCCTCATAATGTCCTAATCTGAGTTTTAGCTCCATCATACATGTCTTTAATTACCTTAATGTAGGCTACCGGGACCCCTTTAACTTCTAAGCAGCTCCATAAGACCTCCCTAGGAACCCTGTCGTGCGCTTTCTCTAGATCGATAAACACCATGTGGAGATCCTTCTTCTTATCGCTATATTGTTCCACCATCCTCCTAATAAGGTGGATAGCTTCTGTGGTAGATCGCCCCGGCATGAACGCGAACTGGTTGTCTGAAATAGATACCGTCCTTCGCACTCTTATTTCTACCACTCTCTCCCAGACTTTCATGGTATGACTCAATAATTTGATACCCCTATAGTTGTTACAGCTCTGGATATCGCCTTTGTTCTTATACAACGGAACCATTATACTCCACCTCCATTCTTCAGGCATTCTATTAGTCTTGAATATAACATTAAACAACGCAGTAAGTCATTCCAAGCCTACTCTACCCACACACTTCCAAAGTTCAACCGGAATTTCGTCTGGCCCAGTAGCTCTGCCCCTTCTCATCTTACGCATTGCCTCTATGACCTCATCGACCTCAATGTCCCTACAAAAACTTAATTCATGGGGGGTATCGGCATTTCTCAATTCACCTAGTACAATATCCTGATCCCCTTCTTCATTTAGAAGTTTATGAAAGTAAGTCTGTCATCTCTTCTTAATCTGGTCATCCCTCATCAAAACTTTGCCGTCCTCATCTTTTATGCACCTCACCTGGTTCAGATCCCGAGCCATCCTCTCTCTCACCTTATCGAGTCGGAATAACTTCTTCTCCCCGCCTTTGTTCCCTAGTTCTTCATACAGACGAGCAAAAGTTGCCGTCTTAGCCTCCGTTACTGCCATCTTAGCCTCCTTCCTAGCTACCTTATATCTCTCAATGTTCGCTCTCTTCTCTTCCTCGCCAGTGCTCCCTACTAACCGTATGTAAGTCGCCTTCTTTGCTTCCACTTTACCTTGGACAACTGAATTCCACCACCAGTCCCCTTTGTGTCCACCGGCGCGACCTGAAGATATCCCCAACACCTCTCTCGCCGCCTTCCTTATACAATCCGTCGTCATCGACCACATAGTGTTTGCGTCCCCACTACTTCTCCAGGCTCCCATTGCCGCTAACATTCCTTCCAACTCCTGAGCTTTATCCTTAGTCAAGGCACCTCACCTAATCCTCGGGCAGCCTCGTATTGACCTTTCTTCCTACTTATCATGATGCCAATGTCCATCACCAAAAGCCTATGTTGCGTCGCAAGGGTCTCACCTGGGATAACTTTGCAATCCTCGCACAACCTTCTGTCGTGTCTCCTAAGGAGGAGATAGTCAATCTGAGTCTTAGCCACCGAGCTTTGGTAAGTAACCAAGTGCTCCTACAGCTTCGGAAAACTTGAGTTCGCAATCACTAGATCGAATGCCTTGGCAAAGTCCAACAACGAAGTGCCCCCTCCGTTCCGTTCCCCGAAACCAAAGCCGCCATGCACCTCAGTATAGCCACCTGCAGACGAACCAATATGACCATTAAAATCGCCTCCTATGAATAACCCCTCGGAAGGCGGAATACTACGAATGATGTCATCCAACCCCTCCCAAAAGCGCCTTTTACTCTCCTCATCCAAGCCTACTTGCGGCGCATACGCGCTAACAACATTTAGAGTACACTCACCCACCACCAATTTAATAGTCATTAGTCTATCATTCACCCGCCTGACCTCTACCATCGACTCTCTAAGATGGCTATCTACTAGAATACCCACTTCATTCTTACCCCTCAGGACTCCAGAGTACCACAACTTATAGCTATCTACTAGAATACCCACTTCATTCTTACCCCTCATGACTCCAGAGTACCACAACTTATACCCATCTGCGTTTCTCGCCCTCGATCCGACCCACCTAGTCTCCTGGATACACGCTATATTAATCTTCCTCTTCTGAAGGGTCTTCGCCAACTCTATAGACTTACTCGTTGGCGAACCCATGTTCCATGACCCGATTCTCAACCTATAGGCTCTCTTGCCCCCTCTACCTCCCCTGCCTCCCGTCCCACACCCTGACCCCGGCCCCACACTCTGCCCCACCTGAGGACATGCCATTAATCTATCATTCCAGATCGTAGCCACTACACCTACGACAAATATAAAGAAGGCTCACTAGTGCACCACAGACAACGAATCAAACTAGAAGGAAACAGGTGACTACAAGTACGCTATTCGTATTATTGAACTATTATTGAACTATTGAACTATTATGAACTAATAGTAACATCAATTTCGCTATCATCAAAGGGGAACAGTAGAACGGGAGGTACCAACTCCCGAGAACCAAACCTGTATTGATTTTTGTACTCGATGTAGTCGTATGTTCACGCACGGCTTCTCACCGCCCTTTGCTGACGCTCGTCCAGGTTGCTCTCCTTTTTTTTAGTGCTCGTGCGCCGTAACTTGTCTCTAACAACTTCGAGAGTTTCCCGCTCAACAGTGCGACGCTCAGCGGGAGGCCAGATTTGTACGCATATGCTTCGCACCTACAAAACAAAGAGTAGAGAAGTCGAGACAAAGTAGTAGAGAGAGAAGTGGACGAATGCAGAGGAACAAGAACAGGAAGAAGATGATAGATGTCCTGGTTCAGGTTGTATAATGGTGTTGTTATAGAATATAGACCGCAAGCTTGAAGAATCCAAGTTCTACTTATACTAAGGGCCCGTTTGGCCATAAAAAAAATATTCCTTTTCCGGAAAAGAAATCATTTATTTTTGGAATCAACGTTTGGCCATGAAAATTTCAATTTTTCATTTGAAGTTGAATTTTGAGATTTGAAAAAACTCCAAAAAAAACTATTTTTCAAAATTTTCACTTCAAAGCACTCACGAAAATTCAAAAAAAGCTCCAAATTATATTCATGTCCAAGCACAACTCTAATTTTCAAATACCATTTTCAATTTAAAAATAAAATTCACTTTTTATCCAAAATTTCACATTTCTTATGTCCAAACTGCCACTAAATATAAATATAGAGGAAATGGAGATGGGATCTTCTAAGTAAGAAGAGTTGAATGAAATTTTGATTTCCAGAAAATTTGATGCCGTTGTAGATGGAACGATAATTAAAATTCTGACTATAAAGGAGGGGAGGGGGTGGGAAGAGCACCAGACCTTACATAGACTCAACTCAGATCAGAAATGTACCGCCTATAATATCATTCTACTTGATAAATCATTGACAACCACTTCAAAACATGAATATTTCTCAAACTGCAATCTCATTATAAGGAGTATTGCAACTTTCAGGAGAACTTCTGTCTCCTATTGCTACATAATTTCCAAGTCTAAGTTCTAAGAGGCAGTTCCGACAAAATCTTGTACTTATAAAACAGGGTAAACATATTGGTGAAAGCCAAGGGCCCCAATTTTCTGTACGAAGGCCTAACGGCCAAGTTCAGCATCTATAGCTTCTTGTAAGATTCTGCAAGCTTCACTTTCAGGCTCAACAAGCTCAGAAGGCATCTGCAATAATCACATGTCAAACAAGCCATATTCAGACATAAAAAAGAATCACTTAATTGATGATTTCAATTTATTTAAATGCCGATTCAACTGCTAACCCTTCCATATAAATTTCTCGTCATAGCAGAGGCACCAGAAGCTAACAATAATTTGATAACATCTACATGTTCACCTCTGGCAGCATGATGGAGGGGCTACCAAAATTAAACAAAACGAATCAGTACAAGATGCTTTAAGAAGTATAATTGAAGAGCTATTTAACTAACCCAGCCATTATATATTTCAATTTCCAAGATTTAGGTCACTAAATTTTGCATAATAAAACTTTAGTAGAGATGCCTCACCACATCACCTTCTTCATCAAAGGACTCCATCATCCTCTTCACACATTCAGGGTCAGGGGCACTGTTTATTAGCAGACGGACTATTTCCGTGTATCCTGTTAAAAAGCAAGCATTCAGAAAGTAAGCAATTATGCTTTCCTTTTTTACTGAACCAACACTATACCCTTTGTCCTCTCACTTCCTAGAAAGGCTTGGGTTAAGGTAGTTGGTTTACTTGCTGCCTGATAAATTAGGTCACAGCTTAAGATTAGCTGAATTTACTAGTTTATTAATCATACAATTCAAGTGTACCATCTCTTTAAGGTAAAAAGATCAACACGCCTCAAGATATGACAACATAGGGCTTGGAACTTGCAACCATATGTATACCTCCAGCACAAGCATCATGCAACGGAAGTGCTCCATCTTCATCCTTAGCCTCCACAGAAGCTCCCCTCTCTAACAGTAGCTGGGCAGAAATACAAAATTATATTAGTTTTAGTCCAAAACATGATAATGAAATCAAGATCAGCAGATCCAGCAAAATGAGATAACGTCTGCCACAGGGATGATTGAGCATAGCTGAGTGGACCAACCTCCACACAAGCCAGATGGCCGTACAGACAAGTTAGATGAAGAGCAGTGTCCCCATCTTCAAGAGGTTCATCAATGTTTCCGTTAAAATTATCTGCAGCAATCCGTCAAGTATATAATACGTGAGTATGATACAGACATGGATAACAAGGAACATAGAACAACTTATATTTTGATAGGTAAGATAATGCAGCGCAACTTAGTTGCTTCTCTCAAAAGATAGGGGTGACTAGAAATCCACCATACATAACAAGCAGCATCATGATCAAATTGCAGCTCGGTAAATGTTATTTTAGATTCTATAAAAATCAATTATTATTAGATTGGGCAAGAGATGAAATAAGAATGATGTTCCAAACAACCCCCCTCCCCCATCTTCTTTGATAAAGAGAATGATGTTTTAACCCTTCATGCATAAAAGTGGCGACAAATTTGCACAGCGGAGTGTGGATTTAATGGTTAATGGAGTGGGTAGAGAACCATAATCTTTTAGGTTCAATCCCAGTGGAGACAAAAAACCACTAGGTGATTTCTTGCCATCTGCCTAAGACTTGATTGGCAGAGTTACTCGGTACCTGTGCTGGTGGAAGGTAGCAGGTGCCGGATAGAATAATTTAAGGTGTGCACAAATTGTCTCTGACCCAACTCAAACTAAAAAATAGGTACAAGTTGCAACACGTGCATCACGATTCAAAAGTGCGATTTACCAAAAATGTTAGGTAAGCCACTAGGGCCTCTGCTAATGCCAGTGCGTGTAATCTAACTCCCAAGAAAATGAGAAAAATATATGATAGTTTGAGATAATTCTTGGCCCAGAGGGTGCTGATGGATCATCATTATGGTCGGAGGCAGTGTCACTTCTCTCCAAAGTGGGTGGATTGTTTTGGTCAACAATGCAATTGATAATAGGTGAATTTGACTATAATCACGCCTTAAATAATCACCTTCTTGTATAGTTTTGATGATAAAAGTAATAACAAAATGCTCTTATTAGTGCTTTTCATGATTTGTAGATGATATATGTCCAAGGAAGGCTAGGGAACAGTTTTGGAGTCAAAAATGGAGAAAAAGAGGCCAACTGTGTAAATTCCCAATGGAACCTCGTATGCCAGCCCTGAAATTCAGAGAAGCAGTTTGGCCGCGGTTCTACCGCGACCTCGGCAGAACCACGATGGAAGGCAGCTGCAGAAGTTTAGAGGTTCAGATAGGGTCTTTGGCCGCGGTTCTACCGCGACTGCGGCAGAACCGCGACAGGCGCAGTAAAGTTCGAGGACTTAAGTGTAAAAGACGGGATTTTTAGACCTAAACCCTATATTAAACATTAGACTTCGCCCAAAAGAGGCATGTATTGTTTTTGAGATTATTTTGGCAAGGAAAACAATTGTGAGAGATCACCCGAAACATCTTTCTTCTTTTCTTTGATTTTATTGCTAGTTTATGATGAATCTTATTTTAGTTTGTTTACCCATAGCCATGAGTAGCTAAATCCCTTGTCTAAGGTTTTGATGGAACCTATTGGGGGATGAACTTCTTGTTTATGTGAATACAAATTGCTAGTTTAATCTCTATTTGTT
>MU694620.1:108506-125384 GCA_026770625.1 Nicotiana glauca | reverse complement strand
TTAAGCGACCGTGCTAGAACCACGGGATTCGGGGGTGCCTAACACCTTCCCTCGGATCAACAGAATTCCTTACTTAGAATTTCTGGTTCGTAGACTTCATTAGGAAAGTCGAAATTTTCTCGATTCGGGATTTGAATAAATCGGTGACTTGGGACACCTTTAATTTATTCCAAGTGGCGACTCTGAATTAAATAAAATAATCCCGTTTCGAATATTGTCACTTTAATTGGAAGAACTCCCTTCGCCCGTTTTTACCCCTCGGGGTGGGGGCGCGCCGAAAGGAGGTGTGACAAATACATACTAAAATACTTAGATATCGGGACGGGCCGTTTAGCGAATTTCACGGCCTTTCCCAAATTAATAATGCGCTAGCATCTTTAGGCGCGCCTTTTAATAATTTTTTTTTAATTCGGGTGCACATTTATGTGACCCAAATCCAAATATCGACGAAGTTGAAATATGTCAATAGCCACGGGTACATTGATGTGACGTGGTTCGAGATATGTTTTCACGACGTCGCAATTCTTATTAATAATAATAATAAAGCGGTAAATAATTAAAATTGCACTATAGGTTTGAACATGTATAAAAATCAGATTTTTAGCAAAAATATAATAGTTTAAGCGACCGTGCTAGAACCACGTGATCCGTGGGTGCCTAACATCCTCCCTCGGGTCAACAAAATTCCTTACTTAGAATTTCTGGTTCGCAGACTTCATAAAAGTCAAATATTTTCCTCGAATTGGGATTCAAGATAAACCGGTGACTTGAGACACCAAAAGCCAAACCTTTCCCAAGTGGCGACTCTGAAATAAATAAATAATCTCATTTCGAATAATGTCACTTAAATTGGAAAAAGCTCCCTTATACATTTATCCTCCGGGGTAGGTGTGCAAAAAGGAAGTGTGATAAATAGTGTTAGTGAGACTAAATATGCTCAATTTTAATGTACTTAAGGGACTAAATATTCTCGGCATTATATTTAAGGAACCAAAATAAACGATTGGCCAAAAAGTAAGGGATCTAATCCAAGTTTTTCAATGAATATCCCAAAGTCTCAGTGCTGAACTCCATTTTGGAACTCCTCTCAACACCTCCTTTGAACCTAACCTCACAATGACAAAAGAGCGAACAGAAACTCCGGAAGACGAAAACGGAGCTCCATCTAAACGACACCGTCACAAATCAAAATCCAAAACGGAGTACGAATCCGAATCTGAACCCGAACCAGAACCGAAACGAGAAGCGAAAAAGCACAAGAGAAGTCGAAGTTCGAGGAGAAGATCACGGGACTATTCGTCGGATTCGGATTCTTCATCATCCGGAGAAGATTCGTACTCGGACTCCGAAGACTCGTATTCAGATACGGAGTCGGGTAGTTCGGAATATTCGGATGAGTCGGAGGATCAGAGGAGGCGAAGAAAGAGGAGAGAGAGGAAAAGAAGAGAGGAAAAAGAGAAGGAGAAGAAACGAAAGCTGAGGAAAGAGAAGGAGAAGAAGAGGAAAAGGAAGGAGAAAGAGAAGAAGGAGAGAAAGAAGAAGAAAGATAAGGGGAAAGTTGGTGCTGTTACGAACTCTTGGGGCAAATATGGAATTATCAAGGAAACTGATATGTGGTAAGTTGTTTTTCTCCGTTCCTTGCTTCTTCTTAATTTGAGTGTTACTTTTTAGGAGCACACTAGTGTTACTTTGCTTACATGTTACAATCCAATGGTAAAGAGTTGCAACATTTTTCACAAAATAAGTCAATTTTTTGGATAATATTTCCTGGAAAATGTTTTCCAATGTTTGACTGCTGAGTGAAAAATATTCAGATAGAAAATAAACAATGTTAGAAGATAGGAAAGTGTTTTAGTGAAATTTCTGAGTGTTGTGGATTGATAATGTCAAAGCAACACAATCACTTATTGTCCAGAAAGCATTTTCCAAAAGATATTTCTGTAACACACCTAAGTACTCGATTGTGTTAATATTTTCTGCAGTTTGCATTTTTATTTATTTATTTAAATCTCACCTTCACGGTGGGGTTTAGGCATAATCCCAAACCTGTTTATTAGCATCCAAAATGAGAACATATGAAGAAGGGGGACATAAAACCTTATCTCTCCATCTACATCAAGTAAGTTAAGCATGCCTGAATACATGTTTTTAATGACAAAAATATACATGTTATCTCCACATCATGTACTGTAACATTTCCAAGAAAAAAGAGAGATCCTAGTGCAAAGACACCTAGGTTAAAGAAGTTAAATTTCCAAAAAAATTGGGAGAACAGTTCCCAGTTACATTTGAGCGTAGACATAACCTTACAAGAAATTCCCTTTCCTTTGTCTCCTGATCCTAAATTAGGCATCTGAATTTGATCCATCCTTGAGCAACCTCTAGCATCCCTTGGAAGGTCTTTCCGGTTATAGAAAAAAACAGCATCTCCATTTTGCATGTTACTCGCAGCTTTAGCAAGAACATCTGCTACAGAGTTTGCTTCTCTGTAGCAATGTTGGATTTTGTATTGGTGAATTCACACACTATCTTTAATTTCCTCCACCCATTGAGACAATTCCCAAGGAATTCCATTCTTGTTAGTTAGCATATTTACCACCAGCAGTGAGTCTAACTCCAAAATGATGTTACAATATCCCTGTTGATTGCACCAGTTAACCTCAAATAAAGCAGCCTGAATCTCTGATTGCACCTGCAGTTTGCATAGAACATTAACTCTTAGGGTAGAGCAGCTTGTCCCTATTTGTTTGAGCACCAACATATGAAAAAATAAAACAAACAATTAGTTTGCTTTAGTCATTGTCCTTAAAGTGAAGAAGGTCATCTTTATTGAAGAAATTTATATGCCCAAAACTATTGGTTGATTCAAGCTTAGAGTGATGCCGGTGGATTTCTTGTAAGTATGAAGTTTGCGAGGTCTGATCACCTTTTTATCACCTTTGAGCTTTAGGTTTGGGCAGGAATAAGTGTGAGATTTAGAACCATCAATTTTAGATAACTCCTAATTTACCTTAAAGACAAATTAGTTACTAATCCCTCTGTCCAATTTATGTGTCATACTTTCGTTTAGTCCGTCCCAAACAGAATGTCATACTTTCTTATTTAGAAATAATTTAGGCCAAATACATAGATAGCCCCTCAAACGTGGCACAAAATTTCATTTGAACATCTCTAGTTCAGCAATGACCACTTTGAACACTTGTACTTGTCAAATATGTGTCTGGTGGACACAAGAGTTAGAAAATCCAAATGCGTGTAATACAAACGCCGATGACATGGCAATCAGACAAATAAAAAGCAGACATATCATTCAAAGGAGAAGAATAAAAAGACACCTTGGCAAGAAGTTACATGTTGACTTCTTGGTCTTTTCTCCTTCAACTCTCTGCAGCAACGTCCCTTTTCTTCCTTTGTTTTTCTTGTTTGCTTATCTTCATCAGAAAAAGCCAACTCATGCCTCCCATTGCATGCTGCCGCCACAACCACCCCAAGTATCCAATCTCCATGTCAACGACGAGATTTTGGTCTCTGTTTCAGGTGCTAACTGCAGGGTCTTTGTTTCAGGAGCTAACAGTCAAAACTAAATCAGATATAATGCTTTCAAAACACATATGGAACTCTAGCTTAGTGTGAGAAAAAAAAAGAATAGATCTAAAATGCAATGAAGTACAAAAGGAAAAAGTGGACGAAGGATATAGAAAATAGTGCAGGAGTAAATATGGTAAAAACGAATCACCCTGATTTCATAGCCCAAAAACATATCTTATGTACTAAGAATATAATTAGAAACTGCAAATCATATATTTGGCCGGGAACTTAGCAGTTAGATACAAGTAAACTTGGGAGAGTTTCAACTGACACTTCAAAGTTCTTAAGACGCCAAAGGTAGATTAAGGCTTAAGGTACAGTGAAAAAACATACCCACGAGCATAGCAGAGTTAAGCTGGCTTCTTTCAGTGTAATATTTATTACATTCGTAAACTAATTTTTAGTCTTAAAATTTTGCTTCTAATTTTGCAAGGTACTGAGAATAAGTGAGCCATTTCAATGATATCTCACACGCCTCATTCTGGGTAAAAGCACTCAACTTGCCATGTCAACATCAAGTGCTCAAAAAATTAAAATAAGATAAGTGTTCAGATGGTCATTATTGAAGTAGAAGTGTCTAAATGGAATTTTGTGCCAAGTTTAAGGGGCTATCTATTTATTTTAATTCAACTTTAAACTTCTAATTTTATTGTTAGTGAGATGATTTATAGCCTAAGTTGTTCGGACTATTCACTTTTGGTGTCGCATTTGTGTCAATTATTTATAATAATATTGATACTATTTTGTAACGCCGTGTACTACAAGACTCGGCATACATGTGTGTTGTACGTGCCGGGAAAACTAGTAATATAGATTATATGTCTACTACTACTTACATGGAATTTAATGTGCTGTATCCTTTTTTGATGTAAGCAGAACATATTGTTATTCTTTTCCTCTTGCAAGTAATTAAAGGCACCAAAGGTGCTGCAAATCATATAGAACATATAACCAGCCAATGATCAGCCAAACTATTGCCCGACAAAGCTTTGGTAGACAAACCAAACTACAAACATTTTGCTTAGGCTGTGTTTTTTTCATTTCACCATAGAGATCTTATTCTTCAGGAAAAAAAACAAAGAAGGAAAAAAGGTATTCGTATCTCATCTTTGAAAGTTGCATTATCAGCCTTGACTAGTTATCCATTTGCTGCCCCATGCAACTTATGCCATCGTAGTTACTGCACTCCAACCTCCCGAATGATCTTATCTCAATTTTGTTGCTTTTTCTTGTCATTGTTGCCTTTGTTACAGTCCTGTATTCTTTCCAGTCAGCGTTTATAGTAACTCCTTTTGCCCTAATATCATCAGGGCTGAACGAAAGCCCCTGCCCAGACAAAACAGGAAAAAAAAGAAAGAAAGAAAGAAAAAGGAAAAAACAAAATAACCCAGATCCTCTTAATTCCTCCGTATTTCAGGCAGTTGCAGTGTTTATATTAAGTTTATAAATAATTTTACGGAGGTGTAGCCAGAATTAGTCCTTGCTGCCCTACTCAACTTTGTATGTTTCTTTATTGTAGGAACAAGCGACCAGAGTTTACCGCATGGTTAGCAGAAATAAAGAAGGTACATAGTGACTCTTTAAGCCTATGCATGTTGATCATTTATGCCGGACTTGTTGTAGGATATCTCAATTGTTTTTATAAAAGCTACCATTGCACAATACTTACCTACGTTCTCTTTCTATACAAGTCTGTATAAGATATTACATCTGTTTGTGGAAGTTTTCATTGCTCGTGTCATGTATAGGTGAATCTGGAGAGCCTGCCAAACTGGGAAGAGAAGCAATTATTCAAGCAGTAAGTAAATCGAGAAGGGAAAAATTAGTTATTATTAGCGCTTGATCTTCCCTTTTCTACACCTCTTTTTAAGCAATATATGCAAGGAACTTCCACTTTTTGACAGTCAGCTATTGTGCAGATTCATGGAGGATCATAACACCGCAACCTTCCCTTCTAAAAAGTAAGGCTACTGCACTATTTCAATCCAATTTCTTTTTCTTTTTGCTTTTTTCTGGGTGAGGTGTGGGGCTTCTGTTCTATATTGATTTTGAATCTCGTATATTGAGTTGGATGTTTGGGTGTGAAGCTTCTAGTTCCTTTGGGGAAGTTGTGTGTTTGTACACATACACACACAGACAGGTGTACAGATGCTTTATATCTAAGTGTGTCAGCAATTGCAATGCTTTTAATCATCTAACAGTACTTTTGTTATTCTTCATGGTTGCAGATATTATAACCTTGATGCCTATTATAGACGTAAAATGGAAAAGGAAATCAAAAGAGGTATCAAGAAGGTCGTGGACACTGAACGTACTGTCTTCGATGATGAAGAACAGCGCAGGTAAGTTAGTTATGTGCTGCTTAACATTCATTGTCATGAACTGCTGTTTTTCTGTTGTAAGTTTATTTATTTTTCTTTATCTTCTTTGCTCTCTTTTGTAAGTTGGCATTTATTTGCTGATGTTGGAAGTCCTGCTTCGTTGAATCATCTGGAACCAACTTTCATAATTCCAATTCATGCTACTTACTGGCCAGAGTCTCTGTCATCCTTTTTATAAAAGCGGTCATTTTTTGGTTGACTAGTATGAAGTCAATTGGGGGCACGTCATGAATTTGAATCCCATAAGAGAACCAAATCTGGTATTTAAATGTAGAAGGATAGAGGGGTGTGCCCATTATTCATTGAGTTCCGATAATAAAACAACAGATTTTATAGAAAAAAGAAAACTATGAAGTCATTTGGGAGCTACCAAGAAACCTTCCATTGTTCTAATGTGGTCTTGCTCTTTGAAACTCTTTGAACAGAATCACTATCCTTCTGTAGTGGTATAACTTATAGCTTTGCGCCATTACCATAGTTTAATCTTTCAGAAGTGGGACCATATTATAATGCCAAAAGATGGTGGTATTATTCTAGCATCCTGGAAGCCGCAATCCTAGGTTAGCAAGTACCATATAGTTAAAACATACTAGAGTATTGTTTACTGAAGATAAGTTATAGAGCATAGCTTTTGTCATTGAAAGGGAAAAAAGAAGGAAAGTTTCATCTTTGCATGCAATTGTATAGTCTTAGTTCTTGATTTGTTACCTATTATGCTTCTGTAGGCAAGAATTGCTGCGAGAACGTGAAAAGCACAAGGAAGAACAGGTGGAAGCATTGAAGCGGGAGATGCAGAGTGGAATGGTATATTTTCTGCTAACTTTGTCCTTTTCCATACTGCAAGTGAGAGTTCATGATATGACAATTCCTTTTTTTTTTTTTTTTTTTTGTAAATTTGAATCTTTGAAGGCACAAGCAATGAAAGAACAAGCTCAATTAAAAGAAGAGATGGCTTATCAATACAAGCTTGGCAACTTCGAGGTGAGAATAATCCTTCCATTTCATGAGACTCTAATTTATCAATACAAGCCTAGTATCTTTTTCCAGTCATTCATCGTATTTTCTGATGTCCTGATAGGCTGCAGCTGCTATCCAAAGACGTTTGGACCCCGATCTTCCTATGTAGATGAGGTCCTGCAAAATTTTGTTCTAGGCTACCTTAGGCTACTTATTCTGCTCTCTTCATTTTGTTTGAGCAAATATGATTGTAGATTCTTCAGCAAGTCTGTCCTTGTCTTATTAGATACTAGGCTAGTTGAGTTAAAATCTGGTTCATGTACTATTCTGTAACATTATCTGCCATCCATCCTTTCACTTTGTGCTCCACCATAATACTGTTAATCTCCAGGGATAAATTACCTTGCATTAAGACTGATCCCCTGCCCCTCGGTCCCCGAGCGCCTCAGTTCATGTTTATTTTTTTCTTGTGCTCACTGCTATTTTCCTAAACATAGCCATCTTTACCTTCATAGGTTGGCATTGCACCGCTGTAAACTCTCAGCCATGTTTTGTGGAAACTGTTATACTATATCCTTGTTCATGTCTTTTCTACGAGTTTACAGAAAATTCTCCCCTCGATGCTATATATGGAAAGAATGTGAAAGGAGCTCCAAACCAATTTCTATTTTAAGAAATCTGGTTTAGTATTTGAACCGTTTCCAATATTTATGAGATTCAAGAAGTTAGAAAAAAATAGAATACGAAAGGGAAAAAGCCACAAAACAAAGGCGAATCTTGTTCGAGTAAAGGACAACAAGCCAAAACCCGAACTAAGTATACCCAATGCGCATCAGTATGCTTGGCTCTATTTTATGTTTGTTTTTGTTTTGGTGATAGGTGAAAGCTAAATCCATTCAGAAAGGCAACAGTAAAAAAAGCCCTCAGCATACGTCTTTTCTTTTTAGTTTCCCATTGGGATCCAATTAATTTGGATTCACGTCGCATCAGGCCTATTAAAGGATAAAATTTTATGGTATAGCCAGTTTTCACACTGGTCAATGAAAAATAGCAAGTGTTTACCAAGTCAATGAAAAATAGCCACTTTTCTACTGCAACTGGACCGGTCCATTATAATATACGAGAATTCTGGTGCATTTATGTACGAACTCCAGCATATTATGCTGGACCGGTATACTTTGCTAACTCCTGTAAAATTTGCGGGAGACTGGAGCACCAGTGCTCCAAACTCCAGTATATTATACTGGACAATTATACTTGCTGGAACTCCCGTAAAATTTACTAGAGTTCCAGCATAATTATGCTTGAACTCCCATAAAAATTACGGGCGTATTTTTCCGGATTTTGAACAGTGTTTTCGCTCAGATTTAAAGTGGCTAAATTTCGATGACTTTTGAAACTTGGTTATTTTTCAATGACCAGTGGTAAATCTGGCTATTTTTGAATTTCTCCCCTATTAAAGGGGAAACACTCTCTATTAGGATTTTTTGGGGATTTTTACACGAATAGGTGTCAGATTCACTCTTTATTTTTTTAGTCGGTATAATATATATGGGTGAGTGGCTATTTAAATTAATTCTTCTTTTTTTTTTTCGTTTTCAAGGCTTGAACTCGAGATCTCTAATTAAAGGTAAAAGGATCTTATTTATCCCATTACAACTCTAGGCAGTAGCATACATCTGTTTTAACCTTTCCTGAACTCAGTAATACCCAATGTGTATCAGTATGTTATGCTCATTTTATTTCTATTAGAGTTTCTAGATCATTGATATACTCATATTTTTCCTTTCAGTTTCATTTTTTTTGTGGTTGAGAATCGCAGAGTTTTTGTTTGCTTAAACATGACATTTACATGTGCCTTGATTAATGAACGTGTTCCACACAAAAAAAAAGGTTGTCATTTAGAAGATGTGTTAGTAACGAAGAATCCTAGAGATGTTTTGTTCGGTACATTGGTGGCTACAAGGGCACGTAAATAAGGTTCTGCACAAGATAACAAAGTTCTCAACAATGCAAGATTCCTTTTTTCTTTTCCTAAATCTTTATATTATCTCTACCCCGAAAAAGACACCTCGAATTTTCTGTATATATAAGTAGTTGGACCAAAAACGTATTATACAGAGACACAAAAGACGTTAAAGTCATAAATACTCTCTATAACCCCAATTGAGTACTTACTCACAATGTCACCTGGAATTGAAGAAGAGAGTGTTGAGACACTTTCAATGAATGGCAACAACAAAATGCAAGTCAAAAACTTCATTTGGTCTGAGGAAGAATGGCCTACATTAAAGCACGACGATTTCGGAGATGTAGACGACGATATTCCAGTGATTAGTCTTAACAATGGTATTTGGGAAAATAAAAAATTTTATGAAAATATTTGTCAAGTTATGGTGAAAGCAAGTGAAAAATGGGGATTTTTTAAGCTTGTGAATCACGGGGTGCCTAATGAAATTGTTGAGAATTATACTACTCGTTTGCACGAGCTCTTTAATCTTCCTATGGAACAAAAACTCAAAGGTGGCAAAACATCAAATTTGCCATTGGGGTATTATGCCTCAAATCCTGAGTATGGGCAAAACTTGCCTTGGGCTGAAGTGTTACAGCTGCTGCAGTCACCAGAAATGGTTGTCGAATTCGCGAAAAAGGTCAATGGGGACCAATATCACACATTTAGGTACGTACATATACAACTCTTATATCCTTTCAAATATTGAATCGTGTGTGCGAGCCTGATTTATTTGATGGGCCTAACATAAAAATTCTTTTTGATGAAGGGTTGTAAGGTTTTGATCTACGACCTCTGCCTTGTTAATACCATGTTAAATAGTGATCCAGGATTTGAAGTTTATGAATTCCTATAACGGTCTCAAGTTAATGCTACAATAATACAATCAAACCTTTTTATAACAGCCTCGTTTGTGCCGAATATTTTTGGATGTTATGGAAGTGTTGTTATAGAGAACATATATTATAACATAACATAAAAATTGGTTCCGGAAAAACTTGGCTTTTATAGTGAAGTGTTGTTATATAAGAATGTTATAGAGAAGTTTGACTGTAACTGGGAAAAAATATAGAATATGTGCAAAAGCTACCGGGTTTATGCGAACCCGCAACCAATGCATTAGATTCGAGATTAATAAATTTTTTTTTACTTAATTATATCTTCCACGTTTGATGACCACGAGATGACACAAAATCTTTCGGAACCCTCCTCCTTATCCTTCGCTTTCACGATATTGTGTTATTATAATGATTGGATTTGATTAACAATAAAACTCAGAAATCTAATAGCCCCTGTTATTAGAGAACTTACACTATAACAACAAACACAATGTAATTCTATAGGTAGGGTTTGAGAAGGGTAGTGTGTAGGGGTGTACATGGATATTTTTGATTCGGATTTTATCAAAATCAAACCAAACCAACTATATCGGTTTGGATTAGTTCGGTTTTGTCGGGTTTTTCGGGTTTTCAGATTTTTTTGTTACATGAATATTATTTCAATCTTACATTGTTAAAATTGTAGATAAAACTTTGATAAGTGAATATATGTTTAGTAAATATGGAAAAAAATTGACAAACATATGATCTATTAAAATATTTTTATGAGAGAATTTTTTTAATAACACATGATAGTTGTTTTCTTAGTCGTCTAACAATAATTTTTCGTTAATTTACGCTTTCAAGGTTAATACATGAGATGATTCCAAATATTTCAACATTTTCTAAAGAAAATTCACTATAAAGTCTTAAAAATATAAATAAATTTTATATATTTATATGTCGGTTTGGTTCGGATTTTTTTTCTCAATACCAAACCAAGTCAAACCTCGGTTTGGTTTGATTTTTCGGTTTGGTGCGGTTTTCCGGTTTGGTTTGAACACCCTTAGACTAGTGTGTATGTAATCTTATCCTTATCTAATAGTATTAAATTGTGTGACGATCTAATCTAAATGTATAATATTTTTGAGAAAATACTTGTTATTGATTTTATTATTTTATTATATCTTCAACAAGCTCCTCCATGCACGGGTCTGATTCATTCTGATAGGCCAACACGTTAAAATTCTATCTTGATGACGGTAGTGGTGAAGCCAGAAATTTCTCCAAGGGTGTTCAAACTTGAAAGAAGTAAAAAAAAATCTCCGATAAAGAGTGTTCAATATATATTATATGCCTCCAAAACCTATTATTTTACCTACATATACAATGTAATTTTTCGATGAATGGTAGTCAGCTAACCACCCTTAACTAAATGTAACTTCCCCCCTGGATGAAGGGTGGTAGTGAGATTTTAAACCATAACCGAGGCATGCTCTTATAAATACTACTATTATGTTTACTGTTAAGTTGTGTGACCATACTTCATATAAGTTTAAATCGTTAGATAGAGTATAATTTTATTTACTTAATCCTATGCGTTGCTCGTCAATTGTGAAATTACATTGAATATGTTGTTGTATGTGCTGCTCTTGATCGAGCTAATTGGCTCAACATTCAAGATTTATAGTATGTGCATGCACTGTATATTATTATGCCAAAAATGCTGATTTTTGACTTTGATAACACAGCAATGCAATGATAGAGTACATGAAAGAAATGGACAAGCTAGGAATGATTATATTTGAGATGTTGGCACATGGATTAGGCCTTGAAGATGACTTCTTCAGCAAAAACTTTGAAGAAAAAGAAGCTACTTATTTTAGGATAAGCAGATATCCTCCTTGTCCCCTCCCAGAGAAAATTGTAGGGATAGGGATTCATTCAGATCCCCAAACCTTAACCATATTGCATCAAGACCAAGTTGGTGGGCTTCAAATCCTTAAGGATGACAAACAATGGGTTGGTGTAAGACCTCTTGCAAATTCATTTGTCATCAATATTGGTGACACCCTTGAGGTCATTATCTCTCTCTATGTGTGACTTTTCGGCAGAGGCGGAACCAAGATTTGAAGCTTATGGAAGAGCCGACTTTGATCCGCCCCTGCTTTCAGTATAACGGAAATTATTTTTATGAGAAAAATTAATGTGTTTACCATACTTTTCGAGGAAAATATTTTCTATTAAAAAGCGAAAAATCAGGTCCCTAACTTATGGACGGAAGCCATTTTAATTCTTTTCGATAGTCTTAAATCTTAATTTCCCATCACTTGTTCCAACCAACATTTTGACATTGTTATTAATTACTTATTCCTATCGATTTTTAATACTTAGAAGTTTCTTCAAAGTACTATCTGATTTGCTAATATTATGATTAATTTTCAATGTGTACTTTTTAGGAAAATTAACTCACCAATCAAACACCACAAAATATTTTTCAAGAAATTATTTTCCATGAATTTCATGAAAAAATGACTTACATCATGCAAATGCACACGTTGTTGTATTTTCGAGTAATTATCAGGCCTTTAATTTATTTTTCTAGCAGGCTTGGACAAATGGAAGATTAAAAAGTGTTATACACAGGGCAGTGGTGAATAAAGAGAAGCAGAGGCTATCAATAGCATATTTCATGAGTCCAACAAGCAATGCAACTATTGAATGTCCTCCTCACCTTATTGATCCAGTTTTTAATCCAAAAAAATATGAATCTTTTACATGGGCTGAACTGAGACATCTTCTTTTGACTACCAGAAGGGTTAGGGGCAAAGCTGTTGCCCTCAATAAATTCCTTATTTCTAATTGAAAATTGATCGATAATCTATTTTGTAAAAAAATATTATCGGCTAAGTGATCAATATACTCTAGACTCTAGAGTATATGAATAACAAGTCTCGTGAATTTCGGTTGAAATGTGTGAAGTGTGAACCAAAGTTTGTTATTAAGGTAGTGAATTCGTCCGTCTTTTGCACCATTATAAAATAAATTAGTAATTTATAAAGTGAGCGCTTTTGTAATTTAGTCTAGATACAAGAAATAAAAAAGTTTTCACGTGCATGCGCCCAACTTATGAAAAGAAAAATTTATGACAACACAATATGTGAGTAAATAAACATGCACACTACTTCTAGCTAGCTATAGTACTTAATGTATTCTCCTCATTGCTAATTTATGAGAAAGTAATTAAAAAAAGGATTTATATTACATGCATCGATACTCATAGTGCAATGACTTTTTACACGGTGGTGTAACTTTGCTTATTATAACAGGTATGGTACCATTTTTTTTAGATTATAATTAGAAAGTAATGCTTATAAATATCTTCTACAATCAAGGGCGGAGCTATACTGTATATAACAGCTTCACCAAACTCAATAGCTTCGGTCCAAATTAAATTATGTAATTGTTTTAAAAAATTCAGAATAGTAATATAAATATTAGTACTAATTTAGAAGCTAATCATATATATATATATATATATATATATAAAGTTGGAAGCCCTTAAGACAATAGTTGAATTACTAAGATACCCTTCTAATTAACTTAAATACCCTATTAATAAAAATTTAAAAATAACTAAGGGCAAATAACCTATTAGATGCATAACCTCTTTTAAATGCAATGTTAAAATATCTTTTTTGTTTACCTGAATACTCTACGAGTCCCAATTAATAACCTAAGGTCTCGACCGAACAATCACAACGCTTCACATTCAAAAGAAGCACATATGGAGGCTCTTCACAGGATTTCAACTTTTCCTCACTACTTACAAATTTAGATCATTTTTAAAACACAACCATAAAATTCTGATTTATCCTTTATTTTTTCTCATGTCAAGATAATTTCCTCCACTATTCTTTCATCTTCAATTTTTTCAACATTGAATATATGAAAACTAATTATCATGTCTGCCAGATGATAACTCTTCAATAATGCAAGACTAACTTGAATATCCTATTGTGAGATTAAAACGTGAGCAATAATTCAGTGACATAAACTTACAAGCAACCAAAGGAATTGACAAAAATTTAGTTACGTAATATCATCAATCTACCTTCCAGATTGTTGCCGTTTCGAATATTATAGGTAATATTTTTAATTTAATTATTTTTCTTTCATATAGGTATTTCAATATGAGACTTTATAGATTTTCCTTTTAAAAGGTTTTTGCCGTTATACTATAGATAAAACATGAGTACTCTCTAGGGGTGTACAAAGAAAACCAATAAACCGCACCAGACCGCTAATCCGAGTCAAACCGGAAAAAAATTCGATCATGGGTTGGTTTGATTTGGTTTGGTGTTGGAAAAAATAACCCGACCATAATTGGTTTGGTTTGGTTTTAACTAAAAAAAGTCAAACCGAAACCAAACCAACCCGATATTACATTTATTCAATTTTTACAAATATTTTATACATATAAATATTTATTTTTAATACAATTCATAAATATTTCTTAAACTTTTTCACAGTTTTATCTTTAAACATATTGTTTCAAGTTTGGAATTAACATTCTTGAATGGTCCAATAAATTTTATAGTTCATAAAGGTAGTAATTCAAATAAACTTCACATCAATACTAATGCTAACTAAGAAAATTCAATTCAACACTAGAAATGACAATAGTGTGGATATCTATTTTTTAGTTTTGCATTGTTTATATTGAAAATGCATAACTTAGTTTATCTTTTTCTTTAGTGCTTAGTTTTGTAACTAATATACTTATAGTTGTACTTATTTTACCATGACTTATATAGTACTTTTAGATTATGTTAATATTTATTATGGCTTATTACTTAGTAATATTTTCTTTATGAATTTTAGTATTTTTGTTATCGAATATTTTAGTACAATGCTATTATTCATCTCATATTATTGTATTATTTTCTTGAAAAATACATTATATAGTTATACCTTTGTAGGACTAGAGAAATATATGGAACACAAGTTATATATTTGTGGTATGAAGACTTATCGGAAAAAAAAAATCCGAAAACCCAAAAAAAAACCGAAAAACCCGAGAAATCCCGAGATTGAAAAACCCGACTTCGTTGGTTTGTTTGGTTTGTAGATTTAAAAATCCGACACTATTGATTTGGTTTGGTAATTGAAAAATTCGAACCAATCCGACCTATGTACACCCCTAGTACTCTCGATCAATAATGCTCCATTTTTTGTAACATTTTGTTTCAACCTTTTTTGATATGGAAAAATCCTTTATTGTAAGGCCTCGTAAAATTTTGTGCTTAAAACCTAGTAGCTCGTAGTTCTAAGGTTCGAATATGTGTTAGGAATATGTAGAAAGCTCGCCGCGGTTCAGACTCTTTTTACTGATTTTGCACTTAAAAATCAAAAGAATCGATTTTTTCAGAAAATTATCATTCTGCGGTCCAGAATGCGGTCGCAGATCAGCTATGCGGATCGTATTTCTGCCGCAGAGTGAAGCAGAAGGGTTGTCAAAATTGATGTTGAAAATGCGGTCCATTATGCGATCGCATAATCAATATGCGGACCGCATAATCGTCGCATAAGTTCCTCAGGGATTTGTGGAGGTCAATTCTGTGGTGTAAAATACGACCGCATAATAGGAATGCGGACCGCATTCCTATCGCAGACCCAAGTAGACCTTCAGAGTTTTGGGTGCATTTCTGCGGTCCAATCTGCGGACCGCATTTCGATTCTGCGATCGCAGAATGCGACCGCAGATTTGCTTGGGCTTCTATTTTTCTAAATTTTAAAACCCGACCCCTTTTCAATAAAACACCTCAACCCCCTCATTTTAACAATCTTGCTGAACAAATTAAGAGAGAGAAAGAGAGGGTGTTGAGAGAGAAAGTCATCTTCTCCAAAATTTGGTTCTTCAAAACCATCTGGGCCGGAAAATTTCAAGCTTATCTTCTACCCCCTTTCCTTATAGGTAAAATCCCTAACTTCTCCCATTGAATTTCTGGTTTAAACTAAGAGGGGGAGTCTCATGCATTAGTCCTTAAAATAATGGTTGAAATCATGCATGTATGTCTATTAAAAACCTAAAATCTAGTAGGAGGGATTGAGTAGGAGTAAAGAAGAATTCAAAAAGGGGTGATAACCTAAATGAGTTTGAGTAGCAATTGTGAACTTCAATTCTAAGTTATGTGTATTAATTTGTGCACCATATTGACGTTGCTAGATTTTTGGTGAATTGGAAGTAGGAATTAGAAAGGAATTCAGCTTCAGGTATGTATGGCTCACCTTGACCTTTGTAAAATCGCCTTGTTTGGTGTTCGAATACTTGGTATGTGATATCTCCATGAATTAGTTGTGAAGTTAAATTCTTGTGAACAGGATGTGTTTACTTGTATGAACTATTTGTGAATTCATGTAAATATTGTGCCTTATGCGTTGTTGGTTAAGACATCCGATATGATTGTGCAAGTAAATAGCAATAAACTAAGTTGTGATTGCAAATGTGATATACGGCAAGGACTGTGGAACAAATGATAGAGAGGAATCATAATTTGTGAAATTGAAATAACTGTGATAACATCCATTGTGGATAGTCGTGGAAAACTATTGTTGTGATCTAAATGGTACAACGGGCTATTGAAAAAGATGAAAATGGTATGGATAGTCACCTAAACCTTTTGTGAGTTGTGTTGTTGTTGTTATTGGGAATTGTGGTTGTTGTTCTTAAAACTTGTTGTGGTTATCCTTGTAAATTATTATTGTTGTTGTTCTATGTGAATTATTTTTGTGGCTGTGTTATTTGTGAATTGTGACTTGCTCGGTGGGATCGGGTTGCGTGCGGCAACACGAAGTAATAAGGTGTGAGTTGTGGTGATAAGGGTGGCCGAGGTAATAAGGGTAGAAAGTGATCGATATCACTATTGAAATGAAATATGAGAAGGTTGTGAAATTGAAAATGTGGAATTGATGATGGGGAAAGGAGAGTTTGTTAACTTGTTTGCCTTGATTGTCTTCCTTGTGTGTACTCAATTGTTGCTTCCTTCTATTGTTTATTACTTGTGTATGGCTTGAGGTTACTCAGGGTAAGGTTTGTTATACATACCAGTACAATTCAAAT
>MU694620.1:51060-108090 GCA_026770625.1 Nicotiana glauca | reverse complement strand
AATGTGGAAATGATGATGGGGAAAAGAGAGTTTGTTAACTTGTTTTCCTTGATTGTCTTCCTTGTGTGTACTCAATTGTTGCTTCCTTCTATTGTTTATTACTTGTGTATGGCTTGAGGTTACTCAGGGTAAGGTTTGTTATACATACCAGTACAATTCAAATATACTGACGTCCCTTTTGCCGGGGTCGCTACATTCGTGTTATGATTGTAGGTGGATCCGCAGCAGGTACTCCAGCCTACCGATCGTAGCTCCCCCTTCGTCTTCCATCAGCTTTTTGGTGAGCCCCACTCCTCTCGGGGCCCTGCGTGGCTCAGGCCGCTTGTGTCCGGAGTCTTATTTTGATTTTGTGTAAGGTATAGCCAGAGCCTTGTTACCGGCAAATACTGTATTATCCTGTTGTACTTTTAGAGGCTCCGTAGACAGTAAATGTGGGTTGCGAACTTATGTAAATATGTAACCTATATATTGGGCGATGAAAGTTGTAAACCTCATTAAGTGGCTACGTATGTTTTGCAAAAATGGTGTTCTAATTATAAGTGACTATTCCCTTTGATTAATGGGTAATGAAAATATGGGGTACGCGTGGGAGAGGAATGGTACCCAGATCCGCTTGACTGGGGATACCTGGTCGAGTGCCGGTCATGTCCCACGAATTTGGGGCGTGACATTTGTAGGGAGCGCTTTCCCCCGAATAAGTCTTACGCGACGCGAATCCGGATATAGTCGGGCTCCAATGCGAGTATAGGACACCAGACGGGAAACCAAATTTTTTTTTTTTTTTTAATATGGTTTTTATTTTTTCTCACCTATGTTACATATCCTTCTCTTTTAACTTTCAAGCCTAGAATGATATGCTTTGTCCACAAAAATTTTTGACGTCGATGTAATAAATTTTTTCTTTTGCAGGAGGATGGATTATCCTCTAAAGTTTATTATTTTTCCTTTCATCTATTAGTTTTAAAACACAAACACAACACACAGACCATTATACTCATACAACTTTTATTTTAGCTTAATTTTCCTCTAAAGTAAAGTTTATTTTTTAATTAATTTCATGATAATCACCATTTATATTTTGATACATAAAATTATTACGCATATTGAAACTTAAAATATTTTAGTATTACTTTGAATTTAAGCACAATTCTTTAGTGTGTACTATATAGTTTAAATCATGAATTCGTCTCTACTTAATTATAAGCTGACAAAACTGTCTTATAAGCATATTTTGACTTATTTACACGTTTGGTAAAAAAATAAAAGTGCTTTATAACCTTATATCAGCCAAAAGGCATAATAAACTATGTTATCCTTCTATTTATTTTAAATTCTCAAATTACCTTTCAACAAGTAAAACTTCCTCTCCGATCCATATTTATCATTCTTTTTTTTTTTCTTTCTTAATATACTTTTAAATATATATTTTCGTAAAAAGAATTAAGGGTATCTCAAATATTTTAATAAAGGAACAACTTATAAGTAATTATTTTACTAAATACATCAATTGTGTATTACCCGTTTTAATATTTCTATCCAAGCAAGTAGTTACTTATTATAAGTGAATTTCAACAAATAAAAAAGATTCTGGCACCTAAAACTTATCTATGTACAATTATCAGCTAATCTAAATAGGCTTTAAGTAAGTGGTTCACGTGCAACGCACGTGTCAAGAAACTAGTATATATTATATTAAAAGCACGAAGGCTCTTAGCGAAATGTCGTTCGTCTTTTTTTACCCCTTTAAAATATAGTTCACATTGGACAAAATAGTTATTTTATTATTTTTATAGTATTTAAGAATTAACCATTTAATTAATTTCCTACTATTTAAGAATAATTATTGATGTCCCACGCATACGAGGAAATATAATATTTTAATTAATTAGACATTTCAAATATTTTAGGAAAGTTAAAGTGATAGCTACAAATATGATTAAATTAATTCTAACGAAATAAAAGGATAGGAAAAAACTAGAAATATATGCTTTTGTTAAGTATCCTAACCAATTAATAAGATCATAGGACTATAAAACTAATTCATCTTTTCGTATGTAGTATATTTCATGTATCTATTATGAATTTATCTAATTGTGTATAGCAATTATTAGATTAATTTATTCGATAAACATACGAAGCTCCTATGCACACTATTGGTCAATATTTTGTGTTTAAAAATAGATTTCATATTGAAAAAAATATCATTTAATTATTTTTTAATGTTTAGTATATTGAAATCAATTTTTTTAAATACTTTTCTATTCATTGGATTTTCGTACAATATATAAAAACTTTTATTTTTTAAATGTATTTAATTAATATATTAAATACTTAAAAGAGAGTGAATGGGAAATGGAGGGAAATAAAACTTTTGAGTAAAATTTTAAGTTTCCCACCTTGGTAAATGGACATTGTCCCATATTGGAAGAGGAAGAGGTTTTTATGGGTATATAAGCAATTGCTCTTCTTCTAACTCTTAAAGAGTTGAGAAGAAGGCAAACCTCGCGTCGTCGCCGTCGTCGCTCGCTCGGCTCGTCTCGGCTTCGGCTTCGGCTTTGGCTTCAGCTTCGATTTCGGATATGGTCAAATGGTGACTGCCAATGCCTCACCAAGCCGAACGACACCGGCAACATTGGAGAATTGGAGGAACAAATCTACATGGAGCAACCTGAAGGGTTTGTGGTTCCAGGTAAAGAAAAGAAGGTCTGTAGACTTATTAAGTCCCTTTACGGATTAAAACAAGCACCCAAACAATGACATGCTAAATTTGACCAAACAATATTGTCAAATGGATTTAAGATAAATGAACGTGATAAATGTGTGTACATTAAAAATATTCCAAATCACATAGTCATTGTTTACTTATATGTGGATGATATGCTCATAATGAGTAGTGAGATTGCCAATATAAATGCTACTAAGCGTATGCTAACTAGCAAGTTTGATATGAAAGACTTGTGAGTTGCTGATTTAATTCTAGAAATTAAGATCCATAAGACTTCTCAAGGTATGGCATTATCACAATCTCATTATATCAAGACAGTACTTGAAAAATTCAAGCACTTGGGTTTTAAAGTTGCAAAGACTCCAATTGACATGAATCGTACGTTAGCAAAGAACAAAGGCCAAAGCATGTCACAATTGGATTATGCTCGTGTGTTGGGATGCTTAATGTACATCATGAATTGTACACGACAAGATATAGCTTGTGCTATAAGTAAATTGAGTCGATATACGAGCAATCCAGGTCAATCTCATTAAATGACCATGAAACGAGTTTTGGGGTATTTAGTACATACCCAGGACTTTGCTTTGCACTACAGTAAATATTCTGCGGTCATTGAGGGATACTGTGATGCAAATTAGATCATCAGATCAACTGATTCCAAGTCCACAAGTAGATATGTATTCACTATTGGTGGAGGAGCAGTATCTTGGAAGTCGTCCAAACAAACTTGTATTGCCCGCTCTATAATGGAGGATGAGTTCATAGCCTTAGATAAAGCCAGTGAAGAAGCTGAATGACTCCAGAATTTCTTGGAAGATATTCCATTTTGGTCCAAACCATTGGCACCAATATGCATACAATATGATAGTCAAGTGACAATTGGAAGGGCTGGGAGCATTATGTATAACGGTAAATCTCGTCATATACGACGAAGACATAAAACCGTTAGACAATTACTCTCTAGAGGAATTATCACGATTGACTATGTAAAGTCAAGTAATAATGTGTCGGATCCACTAACAAAAGGCCTAACTAGAGAGGTAGTAGAGAAATCATCAAGGGGAATGAGACTGTGGTCGAGAACAAGTCATAGTGGCGATAACTCTACCTAGAAGACCGGAGATCCCAAGATCTAGGTTCAAGGAGATCAAACAAAGTCATTAATGGCGGTTCAACATTGTCAAATAAACTTTTGGTCCATTCTCGTGATGAGACATTGTTCAGTACCAAGGATAAAATATTAAGGCTTTTAATAATTTCTAAATTTGATACGGGGTATATCAAATAGTGTATCTACGGAACAACACATTTAGGAATCACCTATGTAAGTGTGAAGTGTTAGCCGCTTTAAGGAGAACTTCTTAAGGCCAGTTCTCTACGCACTTATGAAACCAAACGGTGTTCATGCCTGAAACGAACACAACATTGAGAACCAAAGACGGTTAAGGGCTGGTTGTGTGACTTGTGGTTGTCTAGGTATACACCAAAGTTCGACGGTTCAAAGATATCAAAATCTACCGATTGATCGAGTATATCCGACATAAGTTCACTACGGAAAGTTCAAAGGGAAACCAACTTATCCAGAAGCAACTATTCCTTACTTGCGAATCACACAGTTTTTTATGCATACTTCCGTGATATAGACTTTTTTCATTCATGTGGGGAATTGTTGTTTTTTTTATGTATTTAATTAATATATTAAATACTTAAAAGAGGGTAAATGAGAAATGGAGGAAAATAAAAATTATAAGTGAAATTTTAAGTTTCCCTCCTTGTTAAATGGACATTGTTCCATATTGGAAGAGGAAGAGATTTTTATGGGTATAAAAACAATTGCTCTTCTTCTAGCTCTTAAAGAATTGAGAAGAAGGCAAACCTCGCGCCGTCGTCATCGTCGTCGTCGCTCGCTCGCTCGGCTTCGACTTCGGATTTGGATTCAGATTCGGATTCGGATTTGGATTTGGATTTGAATTTGGATTTGGTCAAATGATCGATTTATTAACTTTTTGGACCAAATTTATTTGTTAATAGTAAAATATTAACAAAAATGTTTTTAAATATTTATTTTAATAACAGAATATTAATATTAAATCCAATCCATTTTTCTGTTTTGGTAACAGAAAAGTAACTACCCTCTCCAATTTTTCCTCTTTATTGTTGAGTAAATGGCCATTTATGTAATGACATTTATGCTGTGGCCGTTTTGCATAAACAACCATTCTGAAGAGTTGCACCTCTTCAGATTTTAGCCCAACTTGGCTATAAATACAACACTATTCTGCTAAGAATTTCACTACGATTTTTTGAGTTTTTTCTCCTTCTTTTGCATACTTTTAGCATCAAACAAAGCAAAAAGTAAGTATGATTTGCTATCGAACTTTGTGTTCATTGAAACACTGGGGTTTGAAGTACCACTACATCAGTGTGTAATTCGTTCTATCCTGGGAGGAACTAATCCATAACCTTGGGTACTAAAAGGGGATTATATTCCTTAAGGAAACACTGTGAATTCAGTTGGCTCGAATTGGTTTTCAGTCATTTCTGTTTATGTTCATTTCTATTTATATTTATTTATATTTCCAAAATTATATTACAAGTACAATATACTAACAAAAATTACACTCAATAATTAAAATAAATAACTAATTTTTTTTTTAAGAATATGAAAGAAAGAAAGACAGAGAGAGATGACAGTCAATAGGCCAAGAGACTAAAAAAGAAGCATGATGAGTTGCGAAATTGAAGTAATAAAATCATAAAACTAGAGTAAATTTTAAGTTAATAAATCAACTGAGGTAATTAAGGACTTCTATGAGCAGAGTTTTTTTTCCTTGTTGAGATGGCTAAATATGATCATCAATCATCATTTTTAGGAAGTTATATCCTTTAACTTTTATTTTTTCTAATCAAATATAATTTTAGCATAATTATTTTTTAGTTTTTAATTTTTTTTAATAATTATTGAGATAGAATACACGCGCAACGCGCATATTGTGAGATTAGTATAATTATAAATATATATATTAAAAGTGGGAACACCCTATGTCAAAACTTAATTTACTAAAATATCCTTCAAAAGTTAACTGACCATTTTGTCCTTATACAAAAAATCTACATTCATATTAGATGAGTAAAATTCAATTAATTAACAAGTCTTTCATCTATCTACTGATCTGTACAGATAAGAACTTGAATTGACGAACTAACCTTTTCACATCCCATATTTATTTTCTTTTCCTTAAGCTTTCAGCCGTTATTTAAACTTTTCAAATCCTCTCATAGATTCTATAAAGTCCACCAGTGTAGTGATCTACACTTCAAATCAATTTAGCCTTCATCTTTTCTTTTTTAATGTCAAAGCATATATTATTTTTTTCTGTGAAAAAACTCCATTTCTTGGTGTATTGTTGGCAGCTTTAACAAAAAAGGTACAATACTCTTTTGATAGTTGGTAGTCTTGAAAGGTGTATCAAAGTTTCCTCTAAGATAGTCCTTTTTGTTGAAGGCTAATAATAAAAAATATATTAATGGATTTAAATCATCAAAATATTTGGTTTGAATTTATTTAAAGCTCGTTTTGAGATCTTAAGTGAGCATTCAAAATTTATACGTGCGCTTTACAAGGCAAAAACTTATGAAATCCTTATATGTTAGTATCATTTTTTTTATTTCTAGCTTATTTTTAGATGTCTTCTTGATTTTTTGTGAATCCACGAGATAATATTCTTCTTTCATCGCTTGGGGGTGACAACTGACATAACTTATATGTTAATTGTTTCTAGCAAATTGCGACTAGCTAAAAGATTTAAAGGTAGAGTTAAAGAAGATCAACAACATCTTAATTATTTTGCAATGCAACCATTACAAAATATATACGACAATGTTCAATTAACAAGAGTAAGCATGCAGATTTGTGTGAATTGTGCTAATAATTTGGACTTTGGAGGATTAACTCTTATATTTTGTTGTCATCGATGATTAGCAAGTGAAGTGTCACGACCCAAAATCCACTAAGGGTTGTGGTGGCGCCAGACACCTCTGTCAGGCAAGCCAACTAAATTATCAATTAAATTCTCTTTAATACCTTTGAAAATCTAGGATTTTTCCTTCCATTTTTCATAATTAAAACAATCTCTACTTCAATTCAAATTAAGTAATAATTTCTAGTACACATCTTTCAAAAACCATCCCAGAACCCGATGTCACAAGTGCATGAGCAACTACTGATAAGGAAATCAAATACAATATCTGTCCGAAATACAGTGGACAGGGAATAAATACAAAATGCCGAAAGGAACTACACTAGCTGCGGGTCGCCTTGAATAATGCAGCTCACCTAGTCCTAGAATCCTCCGCACTGCTACGTCCAGTAGGCTGCTAGAGACGCATATACCTGTGCAACAAAAATTTATAGAAGTGTAGTATGAGTACGTAATCAACGTGTACTCAATGAGTATCCCGCCTAATCTCGAAGAAGTAGAGACGAGATGGCCAACTTCGACACTTACTAGAGGTCCAATTATAACATGGTGACGATGTGAGGATAACATGGATTTATCTAACATTTATATCTCGTGAAGCAAGGAAACAGATAACACCTTCTCAACTAATCAAGGATTTTCAAGGACTTCTTTTAGTCATCTTATCAATTTACATCAAGCCATGAAAGGCAATATCAACATTTAAAAGCCTCAGACAACAAACAATATATATATATATATCATGCGCAGTCATGCCGAGGCGACGGTCCGATCCAATAGAAATAAACTGTGCACTTGCCGAGGGTCGACGACGCGCCTATAGATGCATCTATTTAATCTACTGAGGCGTTCGGACCGTTCCAAAATAAACACATAGAGGCATTCAATCAAGAAGCCAACATGGGGCAATTATTCAAAGCAAACCTAATTCTCATTTAACAATTTAAGAAAATGAGGTTTAGACCGTGTTAAAAGAATTCATTTACTATTTTGATGTGGTTTAAGCAATTGAACAATCCATAAGATTACAAATATTCAAAGTATAGCATGCTTTTGGGTTCTAGACTACCCAGACACTGGCATAATAGTAGCTACGAACGGACTCTCATCACCTCATGCGTACGTAGCCCCCACAAATAGGAGCACAAAATCAATTATTTTACCTATGGGAAAAATTTCCTCTTACAAGGTTAGAAAGGAGACTCACCTCGCTCTGAAGATCCATAAACGGTGTCCAAGCCTTCCCGACGACTCGAATCGTTTCCAAATGTTCTGAAACTAGCCAAATAACGGCAAACTAATGAGAATATACTTGAATACTTGTTAATAATTCAAATTATACAAATCCCCAACTCCGCTTAGTGAAATGACCAAAATTCCCTCGGGCTCATGTGCCCGGATTCCGAAATTTCTCAAAGATATACACTACCCATAGCTTCACTAGTTCAAATATATAATTTACTCCTAATTTCATGCTCAAATTCGTGGTAAAATCCAATTTATCAAGTTTGTTTTCTTCCAAAAATCGCAATTTTTCCCACAATTTTCATGCATAATTCCATGATATAATCTTGTATTTAACTTGGAAGTGAGTAGGGGTAACTTACATTAACATAGATGACGAAATCTCCCTTTGAAGCTCTCCAAAAATCGCCCCAAGCCATGAGAAAATGAGAGAAATGAACTCAAATCACGATTTAAAACAACCTTTCTGCCTCCAGGTATTTCCGCACCTGCGGTCCGTTGACCGCTTCTGCGGTTCCGCAGGTGCGGTCCAAATGCCGCTTTTGGGGCTCTCCTGGACCACCTCCCTTTTCGCTTATGCGACGCACCTTTCGCAGATGCGGTCTCGCTTCTGCGGAACTTTGACCGCATCTGCGGTCCTCTCCATAATGTCCTCTTGCGCTTCTGCGACTTCTCTTCCGCAGATGCGATCCCGCTTCTGCGAAACCTTGACCGCATCTGCGGTCCTAGCCTAGCCGCCCCAAATCGCTTCTGCGGTTCCTTCCTCGCTTCTGCGGTCCCATTTCCGCAGAAGCAAAAATACCAGCAACCAGCAAACTCCAGCCTTCCCAAAATTCTATTTTAGATCCGTTAACCATCCGGAATCCACCCGAGGCCCCCCGGGACCCAAACCAATCATACCAAACAATCCCATAACATATTACGGACTTGCTCGAGGCCTCAAATCGCATCAAATAACGCTAAAATCATCATTCGACCTCCAATCCAAGCTTTATGAACCTTGAAATTTCCAACTTCTATTTCCGACTTTTAAACCTATCGAATCACGTCCGATTGACCTCAAATTTTGCGCACAAGTCATATTCGACATTACGGACCTACTCCAACTTTCGGAATTGGATTCCGACCCCGATATAAAAAAGTCCACCTCCGGTCAAACTTCTCAAAAACCTTCAAATTTCTATCTTTAGCCAAATGGCTCCAAAATGACCTACGGACCTCCGAATTCACTTCCGATTGCGCCCCCAACTCTAGAATTACCATACGGAGCTATTCACAGTCTCGGAATCCCAAACGGACATTGATAACACTGAAATGCACTTCAAGCCAAACTTATGAAATTTCTTCCAAAATGCCAACTTCCACAATAGGTGCCAAAATGCTCCCGGGTCATCCAAAACCCGATCCGGTCATACGCCCAAGTCCGAAATCATCATACGAACCTGTTGGAACCTTCAGATCTTGATTTCGAGGTTGTTTACTCAAAATACCAATCTTAGCCATTTCCTCCAACTTAAGGATTCTGAAATGAGAATTTTAATTTAAATTTAACTCCGATCTTCCTGAGTTTCAATTCCGACCATGCGTATAAGTCAAGATACCTGAAATGAAGCTGCTCGTGGCCTCAGACTGCTAAACGACGCGCTAGGGCTCAAAATGACCGGTCGGGTCGTTACATTCTCTCCCACTTAAACATACGTTCGTCCTCGAACGTGCTGAGAACTATACTGAAGTAGCCTGATATTGTTGTTTAACTTCTCATGCACCTTCCCGTGCTACCACAACTTAGTTGAGCACATTAGCTTGATAAATTCCGAAGATATTCTCTTTTACTCAAGCAATTAAGCCTTAGAGCCCAATTCCAACATCTGGAATTCTATGCCCGACCTCTTTCCCACATAAGATCACCATATCAATCACTATACGTCGTACCCAGACGTGAATGCATAACTTTGCCGAATTCACAACTTGCACAACTTTACTCATAGGATCACCATAACTTTCTCTGATCAATAAATTGAAATTCCACGAATCTGAGGCTCCCATTGCACCTCATGACCTATATAGGTTTTGCTCTAATTCTTACAATAATACCACGACGGAAGAGATGTGCCGAATATAACTAACTGTCGAGTCAACAAGTCATTAGGTCTATACCCCTGACAAAACCATCACCTCATACAGGACCAAATAATGGCCTTATCTCCATAATATACTTCATATGCTCAGATTGCACTGATCCTAAATCCAAAAATCTCGTCATACCCAGTACGAACTGCTCGGCAATCAGCCACCCCTAACATAATCAAAGGTCTCATATGATGCCACAATGTGCTAATAGGCCACCAATTATAATGTGATACAAAAGGAAGCGAACTCTGAAAAGGAGATCTAATTACCCCGCTCGCGAATCATACAAGCAATGAGGGCAACATGCTAAATGGACACCTCGCTCGCGAATCATACATGCGATGCAGGCTCACAACTAGAATGAGCTTCCCCCGGAAAATGGGAAACAGAACACATAAAGGCAAATAGGGGGAAACTGTACTGAACATCACACTTTTGTGGCATGAAACCCGATCTAAATAACATACCCATGGCGGCGTGCCACCCGATCATATAGAACTCACATAAGGAGATGTACGTCGAGCTAAATCGCTCATTACAACAAGATACTGAACATCGTTCATAAGCATGCTAAGTGCATAATAACATCCCTGAGGGAACATATAGCGTCAAAAGCCACAAAACTCAAGCACAACTGAGGTACGATATACAATATGAATCTCAAGAGCCATCTTGCTCATAATACATCATTTCTACACAGATCCTCAACACATAAGCGATTTCTCAAGCCGTCTCATAACTCTCACGGCGCAATGCATCACCACATGGAATATCTGACAACGAAATAACACCTTGACTACTCAATAAGGAGTGCATTACTGAAATGAACACAACTGGCCTGACATAGAGCCCAAATTCACATTTATATCCATCCACCGACCTCAAGTCGATCATGATCATATCAAATTAAGCCAATGACCTTTCAAAGGTCCATACTAATTCCCCTATTCTCGTAACACACAAGGACAACCATCATAACCGGAGTACAATCCACAACTCAGAATCCGAGTGCCCTCCAGGCATCCATTCTCAATTTAACGATATCATCACAATCCTTCATACTTGGTCCAGATCTTTAATCAATCAAGTGGCTTCGTGCCACATTTATGCAATCTTCCTGTGGAAAACACTCCTATAATCTACCATAACAATTAAATGGGTCTTACCTCTAACCCGCCGACCGCGCTAACGCTGAAAAACGATAAAAAATCATTAACCATGATACAAGCCCTCATTACAAAACACCAATCCCAGGTGACGCTGAAGACAATCCCAACTTACTTTAAACACCGAAACTCCTTCCCTGCTCATCCGAGCTTTCGACACCTTTGTCCACACCGACTGCAACTTTGATTCTCGTTTCAAATTTCATATTACTCGCTGCTCCCGACATGCCCATGAACAGTGGGACACGATTCTTCATCATAATTCCAGAATTGTTAATAGATTAATACTTCATCACATCAAAGCTTTTCACTGAACTCACTTTAGGAGAATCACATCAACACACAGGCGAATACTCATAACTGTAGAACATGCAAACATCTAAGTAGTGGTCTAAGCCACCATAGCCCTTCCGGAATCTGCTTCCACATAACAAGCCATAACAGAAGAATGCTTCTAAATAACATCAATTACGGCGGATGACAAGCCTCGTACGTACCGCCACAGATCACTTGCATAACTTAATCATGCTGAAAGAGCTGATCTCTATCGCCAATATGCCAACTAAATTATGGCTAACCAATCTATCTTGTTTCGATCCACCCCCAATTATCTTAGGAATGATACTAATTCCACCCAACACATAACATACTCCACCTGCACTCATCTCGAGTGACCTTGAATCACGAGACCATGCAGTCTCAAATCCCACGAACTAATTCCTATCTCTCAAATGCTATACCGCAAGTTAACATATCATAGAACATTCTGGGTACTTCCTCATAAGCTGCTAACAAGCTTGATTCTTTTACCCGTAATTATACGCTCGACATCATTAGGCATCATACCTCATCTCGTGAATTTACCATGACCGTTTTTGAGAGGCACCCGCTCTGACTTGGCCCCGAATATAATCGACTCCATGAGTCTCCCATCACATAAGTACCCCCTTGGCGAAGAGCCCGCCAAATCACTTCCCTTGGAACCCGCATCTGTACAAAGCAAAATCCTGAATCTTTCCCCCAAGTTTGAGCATGATACAATAAGGCCAATAATAGCCCACCTTTAAAAATTCCTTTTCCCAAATTACCACTTATGGTTTTTCCCCGTAGCTGAAATAGCCCAATAATATGTTAATAACCTGAAATCTCGTAAGTAACTAACTCTACGACCACATCATAAGCGGTGGGAATCTCCCACTTAGCTTGAAGCCATTATTTCACAACTCTGGAATTCACCAAGATTCCCTAGCTTCCATCGACATAACCTTGCACGATTAATCGCATAAATTCTCGGATCCTTTCTGCAAAACCCCATTATTTTATACTCTGATTCGCCCACTACATTTGCACGACCGATCTCTTTGATACTTAACCAATAAAATTCTTCGCAGAAGCCTCGCCAACCATGCGACTGCTATCCTGCTCACTTGGGTAACCCGCCTATAGAAGGCTCTCCCCGGCATCTTCCCTCACTGCTGCACAGGGTACAATTACTATGACATAAGTGACCCTCCCTGAGTCTGAGCTCACTCTCCAGTTGCACAGGTCCATTTACCCCTCGTGGCCATCATTTAAATGTGCGACAACATCCTTCCAATTCAAATTTATGCTGTATCCTTCTTCATTTAAGCGGCTCCTTTCCGTCATATTAAATCTCCTGCTTCACCAGAATCCCTACTTCAAATTAGATCTGTAGACCCCAATAGCCAAGCGCCACTATTCTTAAATCGCTCTAAACTTTCCTTAAGGTGCATAGTCGTCTTATTACCAACCCATACGCAGCTCCGCCACTCTCCCACTTTGGGAAAACTCACCCTTTTAATCAACTGCTCGGCCCGCACTTCCTAAGCCTGGCCTTTTAGAAGTTTAAAACTCCGCCTGACACTTCCCACATATCTTTCTCATCTCTTGCTACTCAGTTGTTGCCTTAATAAAATTCATCTTCATAGAGCTTGAACCCACAAATCGCTACATACTTAAACCCTTCCGAAGGTCATCTTTATCGAACCGTCTACATTTGCAATACTGATTCAATTCAGAACCACCGCACCCTGCGATATCTGATAGTCGTATCTCCGATACATTTCACACTATCTTGCCCCAAGGGCGAGTTGTAGAAGATCATAACACCGATAAACTCAATACGTCCAATTGGAACAACAACACCCACATATAGAGGAGAACTCCACTACACTGGCAATTACCACATCTCATTACTTCCACCAGTCCACATCTGACCATCCTTAGTTCGATTGACTTTCCCCTGTCGGAGATAAAATACTGAATCCCTTTGATTACACATTGAGTAAACCTCCCTTAAATTCATTCACTTCCCCAACACGTAGGCTAACACCCTACCATCGCAACAACATTGCGGAATAACCGCTCATAAGCATTATGGCAACTTGTGCCTAGCCTCAAAGCTCTTAGAAGTTCTGTTACTTAGCTGAAACAATAGAATATCCCTCCATAATGCGACTATAATAGTCCAATAAACTATACCGGGAGAATCATCCCGCACCACATTTGTAGTGCCATAACAATCCTTCAATTTTTAATTTACAACAAGCGCTCGCGTAAGATTGAGTAGGAAGAAATCAAAGGCATAAGCCTCAAAGGAATTGAACCGCACGATAAGGAAATCAAGAAGGGAAGTACTCCTAACAGCCCTGTAGCCTCCTGAGGATAAGTAAAGACGTCTCCATACCGATCCGCGAGACTCTACTAGACTTGCTCATGACTTGTGAGACCGACGGGAATCTAGTGCTCTGATACCATGTTGTCACGACCTAAAATCCACTAAGGGTCGTGGTGGCGCCGGACACCTCTGTCAGGCAAGCCAACTAAATTATCAATTAAATTCTCTTTTAATACCTTTGAAAATCTAGAATTTTTTCTTCCATTTTTTATAATTAAAACAATCTCTACTTCAATTCAAATTAAGTAATAACTACTAGATACACATCTTTCAGAAACCATCCCAGAACCCGGTGTCACAAGTGCATGAGCAACTACTGATAAGGAAATCAAATACAACATCTGTCCGAAATATAGTGGACAGGGAATAAATACAAAATGCTGAAAGGAACTACACTAGCTGCGGTTGCCTTGAATAATGCAGCTCAGTTAGTCCCAGAATCCTCTGCACTGCTACGCCCAGTAGGCTGCTAGAGACGCATATACCTGTGCAACAAAAATACATAGAAGTGTATTATGAGTACGTAATCAACGTGTACTCAATGAGTATCCCGCCTAATCTCGAAGAAGTAGAGACGAGATGGCCAACTTCGACACTTACTAGAGGTCCAATTACACATGGTGACGATGTGAGGATACCATGGATTTATCTAACATTTATATCTCGTGAAGCAAGGAAACAGATAACACCTTCTAAACTAACCAAGGATTTTCAAGGACTTCTTTTACTCATCTTATCAATTTACATCAAACCATGAAAGGCAATATCAACATTTAGAAGCCTCAGGCAACAAACAATATATATATATATATATATATATATATATATATATCATGCGCAGTCATGCCGAGGCGACGGTCCGATCCAACAGAAATAAACTGTGCACTTGCCGAGGGTCGACGGCGCGCCTATATATGCATCTATTTAATCTACCGAGGCATAATAGTAGCTATGCACGGACTCTCGTCACCTCGTGCATACGTAGCCCCCACAAATAGGAGCACAAAATAAATTATTTCACCTATGGGGACAATTCCCTCTTACAAGGTTAGAAAGGAGACTCACCTTGCTCCGAAGATCCATAAACAGCCTCCAAGCCTTCCCGACGACTCGAATCGTTGCCAAATATTCCGAAACTAGCCAAATAATGGCAAACTAATGAGAATATACTCGAATACTTGTTTACAATTCAAATTATACAAATCCCGAACTCCGCTTAGTGAAATGACCAAAATGCCCTCGGGCTCACGTGCCCAGATTCCGAAATTTCTCGAAGATATACACTACCCATAGCTTCACTAGCTTAAATATATCATTTACTCCTAATTTCATGCTTAAATTCGTGGTAAAATCCAATTTATCAAGTTTCTAGGTTTTCTTCCAAAAATCCCAATTTCCCCCACAATTTTCATGCCTAATTCCATGATTATAATATTGTATTTAACTTGGAAATGAGTAGGGGTAGCTTACCTTAACATAGATGACGAAATCCCCCTTTGAAGCTCTCCAAAAATCGCCCCAAGCCATGAGAAAATGAGAGAAATGAACTCAAATCATGATTTAAAACAACCTTTCTGCCTCCATGGATTTCCGCACCTGCGGTCCGTTACCGTTTCTGCGATTCCGCAGGTGCGGTCCAAATGCCGCTTTTGCGGTTCCCCTGGACCACCTCCCTTTTCGCTTCTGCGACGCACCTTCCACAGATGCGGTCCCGCTTCTGCGGAACTTTGACCGCATCTTCAGTCCTCTCCATAATGTCCTCTTCTGCTTCTGCGACTTCTCTTCCGTCGATGCGGTCCAGCTTCTGCGGAACCTTGATCGCATCTGCGGTCCCAGCTTAGCCGCCTCAAACCACTTCTGCGGTTCCTTCCTCGCTTCTGTGGTCCCATTTCCGCAGAAGCGAAAATACCAGCAACCAGCAAACTCCAGCGTTCCCAAAATTCCATTTTCGATTCTTTAACCACCCGGAATCCACCCGAGTCCCCCCGAGACCCAAACCAATCATATTAAACAATACCATAACATATTACGGACTTGCTCGAGACCTCAAATCGCATCAAACAATGCTAAAATCATCATTCGACCTCCAATCCAAGCTTTATGAACCTTGAAATTTCCAACTTCTATTTCCGATGTTTAAACCTATCGAATCATGTCCGATTGACCTCAAATTTTGCGCACAAGTCATATTCGACATTACAGACCTACTTCAACTTTTGGAATTGGATTCCGACCCTGATATCAAAAAGTCCACCTCCGGTCAAACTTCTCAAAAACCTTCAAATTTCTATCTTTAGCCAAATGGCTCCAAAATGACCTACGGACCTCCGAATTCACTTTCGATCGTGCCCCCAACTCCAGAATCACCATACAGAGCTATTCACAGTCTTGGAATCCCAAACGGACATCGATAACACTGAAATGCACTTCAAGCCAAACTTATAAATTTTTTTCTAAAGTACCAACTTCCATAATAGGCGCCAAAACGCTCCCGGGTCATCCAAAATCTAATCCGGGCATATGCCTAAGTCCAAAATCATCATACGAACCTGTTGGAACCTTCAGATCTTGATTTTGAGGTTGTTTACTAAAAATTCCAATCTTCATCATTTCCTCCAACTTAAGGCTTCTGAATTGAGAATTTTTATTTAAATTTAACTCCGATCTTCCTGAGTTTCCATTCCGACCATGCGTACAAGTCAAGATACCTGAAATGAAGCTGCTCGTGACCTCAGACTGCTAAACGACGTGCTAGGGCTCAAAACGACCGGTCGGATCGTTACATGAAGAGTGTCTTTTTGTATACATCTTCTTACTCCACATCTATTTTCTCTTTCCAATATTTCCAGTTCAAAACCTTTTCATTTACCTTCCTTCTATATCTAATTCAATTTTTTCTTTTTCCTTGTTTTGTTTTTATTTTTGTATATCTATATTATATTAAAAGAAGAGTAGTATGCATTGTGATTAAGCTAAGTGGCAAGTTAAAATAAAGCCATTTGGCAATTTTAAGACAATATTAATAACTAAAAATTATAAATGAAAATACAATTAATGGAAGTAGTTGAATTAATCTTATACATAATTTAAATAGATCTTAGACAAATCTAATTTATATATCCATATTTATATTTATATGTATATTGGTATCTACATCTATATCTATATTTTGTATCTATATATTGATCCACACATAGATTTTCTTCTATGTTAGCTAGAAATATGGAGGTGAAAAATAAATTAAAAAAGATATAATAGAAACAAAATAAAAAATATAAAAAATGTGCTTTTTTGAAGCCTACCTGCTTTTCCTAATTTGACATTGAATTTTTACAATATTGTTAACTTCGCAGAAAATTATAAAATTTATAAACCAAATTCCAAGAGAATATGTGTGTGCGCATATACATACACATATATATATATATATATATATATATATATATATATATATATATATATATATATATATATATATTATATGTGTGTGTGTGTAAAAATTATTACAAGAAATTAAAAGAAAAGAGAAAAAATATATATAAATAAATAATTTCAATGTAGAAATATATGCAAGGATAAGACTTATTTGATTTTTGAGAAGAGAAAGTGTGTGTGTGTGTGTGTATTTATAGAGCCAAGTGACAAACTATTATAAAGCCACTTGGCAATTTAGGATAATATTAATGCTAATACTTAATTTAAATTAAAATATTTTTTTCGAATCTGAATGAAAAGAAAGTGAATATTTTTGTAAAGATATAGTCTAACGTATCTTAATTAATAAGATTTTAAAAAAATTACATTGAAAGATAAAAACAATGCCTCTATCTTAATTAATTATAAAGATAAAAATACAGGTATTATAAAAAATACTATAACTTTATACATTAATATGAACAATAGAATTAAAAAATCAAAAGAAAAAGAGAAAAAAAATATAAATAAATAATTTCAATGTAGAAATATTTGGCAGAATGAAAGTATTTTAAATAATAACGAATAAAATTTGCATTGTGGTTAACCCAAGTGACAAACTACTATAAAATCACTTGGCAATTTAGGATAATATTAATACTAAATCTTAATTTAATTTTTTTTGAATTTGAATGAAAAGAAAGTAAATATTTTTGTAAAGATATTGTCTATCCTATCTTAATTAATAAAATTTAAAAACTAAATAAATTGAAAGATAAAAACAACGCCTCTATCTTAATTAATTATAAAGATAAGAATACATATATTATAAAAAATATGATAAATTTAAACATTAATATGAACAATAGAATAAAAGAATAAAAGTAAATAAAATATTTTACTACAAGAAAAAAAAAATACATTTTTTATTTATAATGTATTATAATGGAAGTAACGGACAAGAATATGATAATTTTAAGTTATGGGTAATGGATTATGGACAAGAAGTTATGAGTAATTTTGAGAGATTTGAGAAATTTTTGCTTTTTATTAACATTTATTTAATGATTATATATAACTTTTATCTGAAAGATTAATATTTTAAAGTTATTTGCACATAAATTAAATAATTCAAATCACATGTTTGTGTCTGTGCATCGCGTGTGTACTAATACTAGTATGTTTCTAAAAGAAAGAAAATAACTTCCTAGAAAATAATTTCTTTGTAAATAATTTGAATTCTTACATTATTTTGTTTGTCTCAATTTTCAATTCCGAATAATAATGTTAGCATTCTATTCTTTTTTCTAAAGTATAATGTTTGTGGAGGATACAAATTTCAAAATTTAAATGGAAATTTTAGGCTCAATGTCATATGTACATGTTCACTTCAGGATAGAGCAGGAAGTTGCTAGGTTCTATTAGGATGAGGACTTTATTTTTGCGGTATCGGAGTGCCAATGAGGCACAGGTGGTTCTGTTCGTTAGGTCAGTAAGTTGCAATTTGAATAAAAGTGAATGACCTGTGAGAATAGTTCTAATGTGTCCAAGAGTCTGTATACAGCAGTTGAGTGCTTTGAAGTTGCATATGTGGTTAGAAGCTGTTGCTTTCATTGGAAGAGGTTCAGACTTGTGGTATTTTTATGTTAATTATGGGATTCTATATATCAGTATCAGGAAAGTAAATGTAACGGATTTAGATTCGCAGGAAGTTCTTCAGAGTAAAGTATTTTAGAATGTGGTGTTTCTAGGAATATTTGAGAGAGGATTTAGTGGCTTATGGGTCTCGTATAGTGAGCCTGGGTTGAGGAACTGTGGTGCTACAACAAGGGGGAATATCAAGTTGATGATGAATCAGAAGGGAAATTAGATAGATGGAATAGCTTGGTAGTATAACGAATCGGTATGGTAAGGACATGATTAATTCTTCGTATGTGTTTGAGGTAATGAACCCTTACAAGTATTTTGCAACAATGCTCTTGGGTTTTGATGGCTTGCTTAGCTTGGTCGAGTTAGAAGGATTCAGTCCTGGCAGGTCTGATTTGTGCAAAGGGAATTCAGAGAGTTCTTGATGGTTTTTACCGCGGTTTGGAGATGTATATTTTCTTTGGGCATGCGGAGCATGGGATGTGTCGTGACTTTTCTTCTAGATGGGACCGATGAAAAGTTCTTGATTAGTTGAGTATATAGATTTTTGTGGCTCAGAAGGGAGATGAAGTTCTCATGTTATACTAGGATGGTATGGTATATGCAGTATGTAGTGGAGGATCGAGATTTGCATGTGTAGAGTTACAGTTCAGTTCCGAAAGGAAGTTTATAAAACTCTTAGGCAACGGGTAACCTCAGATGATCAAGAATATGGTACTGCCAATTGGAAGTGATTTGATGAGAGTATATGTATCAGAAAAAGGGTAATGTGATTAAACTAATGATACTTCAGTAGTATTGCGGCACTCTCTGGTTGGAGCAACTGGTGGCATTCAGGTTTGCTTGGTGGCACAGGGAAATTTCAGAGTATCTATCGTGGAATGATTGGGTATTAAAGGTGTGCATGTGTTCGGATGGCGAAATTGGGATCGGATATGATGATTCATGTGCCGTATGGATGTGGAGACGAAAGTTCTCATATACATGCTATGATGTGGTTGTAGATCGTGTGTCTCGGTACTGTTTAGCAACTATCGGGAATTTAGAGGCTCGAGTGGATCTTTCTTTGCTTGGTAAGTTAGATTTTGGATATGATATTGGGGTGTAGACTGGTTGTCTCAACGCTAGGTTATTCTGGACTATTGCGCTATGGGCTATGCCAGAAACACCACGTGTTGAGTGGCAAGGTGCGTCGGATTATGTTCTAGCAGAGTGGTTTATATTTCAAAGACCAGCGGACGGTTGGGAAGGGTTGATTTTCTTATTGGGCCTTTCTGATGGATGTCAGTGCAAAGGTTTCTACCGTTGATTCAGTTCCGTGGTTGAAGGACTTTTCAGATGTATTTCTTGTGGCCGGGCGAGGTTGTGGATTTCGGTATTGATTTGGTGCTGGGCACCGTATCATATGGCTCCAGTAGGAGCTGTAGTAGTGGAAGGAGCAGCTTCAGGCTTCCTTGATGATTGGTTCATTGGCAGGTCAATGTGGATGCGTGTTCTAGCTTGATCGGCTTGGTTGGCCCCGAAATTTTATTATTGAGGGATAGGTTGATTCGATCGTTAGTGAGCTTGTTAGTGATCTGGGGAGATCTATGAGTTGCTTTTGTGCTATGCGATGTTATGATTTATTGGTTATGGGCACATATGGTGCGGTTCCATTGGGGTTTCATAGTGGAAGTCGAGCCCGAAGAGTAATTGGGAGTTGCTCGGTGATTGGCATACCGATTATGTTCTATCAGGTTTGCATGGCATATGTTATCTGTCTCACCGTGGGTGTAATGATTTGCTTTGGTTCTAGACATCAAATTGAGCATGGTTGTCGATTTTGAGCATAATGACTTGAGGTGTTTCATGTGGAGCAGTATTTGGATAGGATCGCGCGTTGCAGTAAAGCTGTGTGGAAATATGACCTTGCAGGTCAAATTTGTGTGTTCTATTTCTATGATGTGAGACGGGTTCTCAGCCTTGTGATGTGATGATATTGGTGAGCTTGCGGTATGACTTTTTTGTTCGAGTTAGTTTCATGAGGTGAGTATGTTCGGATTGTTGCTTATTGGTGTGCGGACTGCGCAAGTTGTGGCCTTAGCCTATCTTGGTGTGTCATGTCACCAGAGTAATTGTGTTGGAGTAGATGAGATTGTTGGGGGCCTGCAATGAATGCAAACAGATTCGATTTCAGTATGTTGGATGGGTAAATATCAAGGTTCGATTCAGAAATTTGCTATGGTCCTTGTCAAAGGAGAAGTAACCTTAGGGATGACTGATCTGAGAGATGGTTATGATTTATTTCGTATTTTATTTATCATTGGTAGTATATGGAAGTGTTGGAATGAGACTTTCGTTGATAAGAGATTTCTACCGGTATTCGGGTGTTGTGTGCAGCTGCTGTGAATGGAAGTTATCGCTACATGTGTTTGAGCTACGTGGTATATCGGATAATTGCACTTGAGATTGCAGGCATGGGTTACTACAACTAGTTCGGGTCTATTCGAAGTATAGGTGTGAGATTTTGATCGTATTGATGGTTTTAGAAGTGAAAATGTGGTTCTATGGTTTATGGGCTAGATTGGATTGTGTAATTTTAGTTAAAAGGTGTTGTCGGACCTATATGAGATAGGGTGACGTGGGATCACCCCCGGGTATATGCTTGATAAAGTTATTCAGCTATTGGTTGGCTTTTAGAACAACTCTGGGTACGCTCGAGGACGAGCGTTTGTTTAAGTTGGGGAGGATGTGATGACCCGACCCGTCGTCTCATGAGTTATTGCCCCGTTTCCCCCATTTTCTGCTTCTTTATGCTTAATTATAAGAGTCTTGTGTGAACGAGTTGATTTGGATTGGTTTTAGAAGGAAATGAGACACTTAGTCTCTTTAAGGAAGGCTTATTTTGGAAAAGTCAACCGGATGTTTACTTATGTGTTAGAGGGCTCGGTTATGGATTCCGATGATTCGGTTAGCTTCGGGGGATGATTTGTGACTTAGGGGTGCGATCGTAGTGATTTTGGAAGTCCGGTGTAGAATTAGGCTTGAATTGGCGAAGTTAGTATTTTGGCGAATTCCTGTTGGTTGGTGAGATTTTGATCTGGGGGGTCGAAATGGAATTCCGAGAGTTGCCATAGCTTCGTTAAGCGATTTGGGATGTGTGTGTAAAATTTCAGGTTATTCGAAGGTGTTTTGGTTGGGGTTTTGATCGAATGTGTGTTTCGGGAGTTTTAGAAGAACTTAGGCTTGAATTCGAGGTAATTTGATAGTTTTGGTGTTGTTTGAGGTGTTTTGATAATTGGAACTAGTTTGAATAACGTTTTAGGATGTATTGGTATTTTTGGTTGAGGCCCCGGGGGCCTCGGGGTGATTTCGGATGGCTATCGGGATGAGTTTTGGACTTGAGCAAATTGCAGGCCTGCTGCTTCTGGTATTTCCGCTTCTGCGGAATTGGAATCGCAGAAGCGGTATCGCATATACGGCGTGGAAGTCGCAGAAGCGGAAAAGGGAAAGGCTAGGATGGATCGCATCTGCGGAGTTGCAGATACGACTTTTAGACTGCAGATGCGCCTGGGGTGTTAAGTGAAATTCCGCAGAAGCGGATGGAGGAACCGCAGAAGTGGTGCCGCATAGGCGGAACTTGGACCGCAGAAGCGGAAAGGTCTGGGCAGACCTATTTGATATTTCATTTCGCAACCTTGGGTTATTTCACCATTTTTGCCTTCGACCTTTGAACCTTTTGGGCGATTTTGAAGAGGGAAATCAAGGGGCTTCGTTGAGGTAAGAATTTTGGACCTAAAACACAATCCTATGATATTATTACATGAATTAAGGCTGAAAATCGAAGAAATCATGGACTAAAAATGGAGGTTAGGGCTTGAACTTAAAATAGAAAAGATTAGAGACTTGAGGGATTAATTGAACTCCGATTCTTGTGACATTGATATGTATGAACTCGTGGCGAGATAAGGAATCCGTTAATGTAAAAAGTTCTGAGTTTCGAGAAGTGGGCCAGGGGCTCGGGTTTTTTGCAAATTTCGGGATTTTTGATGTTTTTCGATTGGGTTATGTTCCCTTAGCCTATTGTGACGTATTCGTTGTGGTTTTGGCAGATTCGACGCGCATGGAGGTTGATTTGCGGGGCAAAGGCGGCGCGAGCTAGAGATTTTACCGGTTCAAGGTAATTAATGATTGTAAATAACATCCTGAGGGTTTGAAACTCCGAATTTGCACATTGTAGTGCTATATTGAGGTGACTTGCACGCCGGATAGCGAGCGTGGGGTAGAGCACCGTTGGGGATTGTGATTTGGTTCGTCCCGATTGATGAATTTACTGCATAGTTGACTAAAATTACTTGTTATCATCATATTTTGGGCTGATTAACATATTTGGGCTTCGTGCCAGCTATTTGAACCCTTCGGGGATTGTTGTTGATAATTCCTCACTATTTTAATTATATAATTGAACTCAGTCTTGCATTTCCCACTGTTTTAGAACTCAGCCAAGTTTATTATGCCTTAAACACTCGAAATGATATTTCTAAAAATATTTTGAGCTGAGCATCATGCTTTATTGTTGCCCGAGTGGCTTATGTGATTTCTATTGACTGAGTAAGGCTGAGGGCCTGTATGGTGAGGATACTTATGGATCGGGTTGCACGCCGTAGCAGTGTGACACTGATATTGATATGAGGCCGAGGGCCAAGATTGATGCCACGAGATGGCTTGTTATTGCGCTTGGACCGTAAGGGGCCCCTCCCGAAGTCTGCACACCCCCAGTGAGCGCCGTCGATAATAAATGGATCGGGCTATACGCCGCAGCAATATGTGGAGCGGGCTGCACGCCGCAGCGATACCGGTACTGTTTGATGTGTTTGCATTATCTTATTTGTCTGCTATTATCTGTTGTTTGGTGCTACTTCTTGCAATATAGACCTGATACTCTGGCATTCCTTGATAACTGGGTGTTTTGCCCGCGAGGCGGAAATTCTGTGCTTATCTACACTATTTATTTTTGGCATTCATTTGTGTTACCGCTGAAAAGATCATTTTCAAAAGAGGTTTTAAACTGAGTTAAGATATTTCTAAAGGTTTTACAGCTTCACTGCTTTTCTTAAAGGGTTTTTCACTACCCTTATATAGCACGATGGTTTGCTTTACGTGATTTCTTACTGCTCAGTTGTTATTTACCCTTATTACTCACTGAGTTGGAGTACTCACTTTACTCTCTGTACTTCACGTGCAGATGTAGGTATTTGTTCACCCGGTAGTGGGTTTTGGCTGATCAGAGGCAGAGCTATAGGAGTAGCGAGGTGACTGCCTGCGTTCGCAGCACCATTTTTTTCTCTTTTGGTTCATTATTCCGGCTTTGTATATTTTAGGTCTTGTAGTTATATTTATACTCTGATAAATGCTCGTGACTTGTGACACCCCGGTTTGGGCTGTGTTTGGGTTTTATTCTACACTTGTTAAAGAGATCTTTTGATAGACTGTGGTTATTTAAACTATATTAAAGCTGCTTATTAATGTTAACTATTCTAAAAAGATAAGTTGGGTTAGTTGGCTGGCCTCGTCTTCACGAGAGGCGCCATCACGACCGGTACGAGGTTTGGGTCGTGACATTGACATCACTCAACGTCATCCTACACGTGCTATGATATCCGCAATTACAATGAGGTAATGTCGAGCTCCCTTATAAAAAACAAAAAGCCTATGATCATGTAAAAAATATAGTTTTACAAGGCAAAGTTAAAGAAGCCATCATGTAATCTGATCAATTGTACTGAAGAGGAAGGAAAATATAGTTTTACAAGGTGAATTTAGTAAACACGAGGTGCTGTCATGGCTGAAGATGTGTGCCATGAACAAAGCCCTTGGCCAACATGGCTTCACTATGGGCTTTCTCATGAAATGTTGGGATGTTTTGAAGCATCATGGAAACTTTCAAAAACTTTCACATTCATGGAGTTTTAGAGAAAGATATAATGCAACCTAGATAGCCTTGATCCCAAAAACGAATGGAGCTAAGAAGTTAAGAGACATTAGACCCATTAGCCTTATAGACAATGTCTACAAGTTGATCTCAAAGGTGTTAACACTTAACAAAAAGGCGGAAAAGAGTAATAAGCAACCTCATGGTTGTCCAACAAATGGTTTTCATTAAAGAGAGAGAAATAATGGATGTTATTTTAATTTCTAATGAAGCTGTGGATTCCATAATCAAACAAGGAAAACCATGAATCCTTTGCAAATTAAACATTGAAAAAGTATATGATCATGTCCAAAAAAACATACTGAGCTCTCCGACCGACTCCTGCAGTTTGTTGACCCTAGCATCTTACTCTTTATATACTTCATCCAGGCTCATTAGCTCCTCTTTAAAACAACGGTAACTTGAAAGTTCTAATAAAAGTTATACCTAAAAAATCATTTGAGGTTAGACAAGAAGTTTTTAATAGAAGTTTTACCTTATCCTTTTAGGATGATCTTCTTCATTTGACTCTGTTGTCTCATTGCTGTCCTGCTCAAAGCTAGAGCCACATCACTAAGCAATGATACTAATTAACAATATGCATCAATGATAATAGGATTTATAAGAAAAACGTATCAACGACTATAGGTGTCTACCAGATTGTAGACATAGACTCAACCATTACTGTCACGACCCAAAACCAATCATCGTGATGATGCCTATCGTGGAACTAGAAAAGTTACTACTCAACCATCTCAACAGTAAAAGCTTTGAAAATATATAAGAAAGCATGTAATATTTAAGAAAAACCTTTTTAAAATAGAAATAAAATCGCAATGCAATACAAATCTCTTCCAAAATCGGGCTGTCACCGAGTACATGAGCATCTATACAGGGATACGTCTACTATAAAGTCTAAGGAATACGAACTGCAATACAAATAAAGATAATAAAGGAGAGTTAAGGCCTGCGAATGCGATGCAGCTACCCCGATAGTCTCCCAAGATCCTGTCTCCTTACTAAGCAACTGTCGTGAACAGAAGCACCTGGATTTGCATACGAGATGCAGGGTGTAGCATGAGTACAACCAACTCAACAAGTAATAAATCCAACTTTTGGACTGAAAGGTAGTTATGAATTCAACCGGCACAGTTCAATATAGAAATAATAGTACAAAAACGTAGGCATGCTTTCAAGTTTAATAGATAACTCGACACAATGAAATAGATCAAGTTTGAATGATATGAAGAATATAATTCCTCTATTTCTACATGCCAATGCACATGCTATATGTGATGCACCATACTAACAGCCTCATTTTCTCACACTCTCAAATGCTCAATCACTCGGTACTATGTATGGCCTATACGGCCAAGGGAAGATCCATCCCATAATATATACATACTGACCATCAGTCACCCAATACCGAGTAGGGCCATTCCAGCCCGTGGAGAAGATCCATCTCCAGGTATATTATGCTTCGCACAAGATCCATGTCGAGGGAAGATCCATCCCTCAATATAATCAACCGCGCTTACTGGGGTTGTGTGCAGACTCCAAAAGGGTTCCTTCAACACAAACGCTAGTATAAATTGGTATAACCATTGTAGTGTGCAACCCAATCCCATATATGTCACTCATAATCAGGCTCTCGACCTCACTCAATTATCAATCTCTCCAATCTCTCTCATAGGCTCACAATGTCATAAAACTAGCCCGAACATGATAATATGATGTATCAACAAATAACAACAAAGACTGAAATATGATATGAAATAAATGAATGTGACTGAGTACAAAATATCAATGAAATCAGTACGTTAACATCAAGAAACGACCACTCTGGGTTCTAACAATACCTACATATAGCCTAAACATGATCTCTAGCATGATTGAAAACTCAATTACCTTATCACATGATTAAAACACGGATATTTACAAGTTAGAACTACTTTACAGTGCCATAAAATCTACCAGGTCACAATTCTCACGGGGCACGCTCGCACGCCCGTCATTTGGCATCTGCATCACCTCAATACCAATCACATAACACATAATTCAGGGTTTCGAACCTTGAGAACTAGATTTAGAAGTGTTACTTACCTCAATCCAAGAAAAACTCTACTCCAACACGCCTTTATCTATCAAATCGGCCTCCAAACGTCCCGAATCTCAAGAATTCCCTTGAAAATCCTTTAAAAATCTCAAAACTCCGAGCTCAAAATATTAGAAATGGTGAAAATCTCGAAACCTAAACTAATATAGGTTCTTTGCAGTTCCCCATCCGCGGGTGCGATTATACCAGCAGGAACCAAACTTCTGTTGCTTCTCAAATTAAATATCAACTCCGTTAACCACCCGAAATCAACCCGAGGCCCCCGAGACCTCAACCAACAAAACCAACAAATCCTAAAACACAATACGAACTTATTCGAGCCTTCAAATAACCTCAAAATATATCAAAAATACGAATCACGCCCCCAATCCAAGCCTAATAAACTTTGAAATTTCCAAATTCTACAAATGACACTGAAACCTATTAAATAACTTTCGATTGATGTCACAACCCAAAACCCCGCACTATTCATGATGGCGCCTCTCGTGAAGACAAGGCCAGCCAACTAACCCAATTCGTCTCTTTCAAAGTAATTAAACATAAATGAATAGAAAAATACGACTTAATGATATTAATTAACGAAATTTACAACCCAATACAGCCCGGCTGGGGTGTCACAAGTAACGAGCATCTATCAGAGTATAAATATAACTACAAGACCTAAAATATACAAGGCCGAAATAATGGACCAAACGAGAGAACAATGGTGCTGCGAACGCAGGGAGTCACCTCGCTACTCATATAGCTCTGCCTCTGATCAACCAGAACCCGCTACCTGGTGTACAAATACCTGCATCTGCACGCGAGGTGCAGGAAGTAAAGTGAGTACTCCAACTCAGTGAGTAATAAGGGTAAATAAAAATTGAGCAGTAAGAAATCACGTAAAGCAAACCATCATGATATATGTGAGCAGTGAAAAGACCTTTGAGAGAAAGCAGTGAAGCTGTAAAACCTTTAGAAATATCTTAGCTTAGTGTAAAACCTCTTTTGAAAATGACCTTTTTCAACAGTTATGCAATTAAATGCAAGGAAAACACATAGTACGGATAAGCACAAAAGTTCGCCTCTCGGGCACAACACTCGGTTATCAGGTAATGCCAGAACAAAAGGTGAATATTGCAAGAAGAAGCACAAACAGCATAAAATGGCAGACAAATGAAATAAGGTAAACATATATATCGCTGCGGCATGCAACCCGATCCATTTAACATCGACAACGCTCATTGGGGGTGTGTACAGATTCCAGAGGGGTTCCTACAGCCCAAGCGCAATATCAAGCCATCTCGTGGCATCAATCAGGCTCTCGGCCTCAATATCAATATAGTACCGCTGCGGCGTGCAACCCGATCCATAAGTATCCTCACAATACAGGCCCTCGGCCTTACTCAGTCAACAAAATCACGTAAGCCACTCGGGCAACAATAAAGTATGATGCTCAGCCCAAAACATTTTTATGGAAATATCATTTCGAGTATTTAAGGAATAATAACTTGGCTGAGTTTTTAAAACAGTGGGAAAATACATGACTGAGTTCAAATATATAATTAAATCAGTGAGGAATTATCAACAACAATCCCTGAAAGGTTTAAATAATTAGCACGGAGCCCAAATATGGCAATTAGCCCAAATTATGATGATAACAAGTAATTTCAATCAAATACACAATAAATTCATCAATCGGGATGGACCAAGTCACAATCCCCAACGGTGCTCTACCCCACGCTCGCTATCCGGCGTGCAAGTCACCTCAATATAGCACTATGGTGTGCAAATCCGGGGTTTCAAACCCTCAGGATGTCATTTACAATCATTACTCACCTCGAACCGGCAAAATCTCTAGCTCGTGACGCCTTTGCCCCTCAAATCGGCCTCCACGTGTGTCGAATCTAACCAAAATCAGAGCGAATACATCACAATATGCCAATAGGACAATACTCAATCGAAAATAATCGAAAAATAGCAAGAATCTCAAAATTTGCAAAACCCGAGCCCCGGGCCCACTTCTCGAAAAATCAAAAAAATTAACATCATCGGATTCCTTATCTCGCCACGAGTTCATACATACCAAGAACTCTCAAATCCGAGCTCAAATGACCCATCAAATCCCAAATTTCCATTTAAAAAGTCAAGCCCTAGTTCTTCCATTTTTAATCAAATTTCCATGAATTTAAGTGTTGATTCTTCAATAAAATGATGATTCTAGGTCACAAGATTCACCTCCAATCAATTCCTGTCGAAATCCTATTTAATCCTCGTCAAAAAGCTCCCAAGGTTGCTCAACAATGGTAAAAATAAGACCTAGCTCGCGGATGAAATGATACTTTTAAAACCTTCTCTGCCTAGCTCTTTTCCGCTTTTGCGGTCCCTTTTCCGCTTATGCGGGACCACTTTCGCGACTTTTTCTTCCGCTTATGTGGAATTCCCAACTCGAGCCCCAACTGCTTCTGCGGTTACACAATCGCGTAAGCGATACCGCTTCTGTGGTTAGCCAATCGCTTCTGCGGAATCAGCGCCCAGGTCTCCTCACCGCTTCTGCGGTCGATCCTTCGCACAAGCGTGTCCGCTTCTGCAGTCCAAGCTTCACAGAAGCGAAAACACCAGTTGCAGCAGGCTCGGCAACGTGAAAATTCCAAAACTCTTCGTTTAACCATCCAAACTCACCCCCAGGCCCCTGGGACCTCAACCAAAAGCACCAACACATCCTAAAACATCATTCACACTTTCTCCAATCATCAAAACACATCAAACAATGCTAAAACCATCAAATCCCATCGGATTCAAGCCTAAGTTCTTCAAAAACTTCCGAAATACGCATTTGATTAAAAACCCGACCAAAACACCTCCGAATGACCTAAAATTTTTCACACACATCCAAAATCACCTAACGAGGCTACAACAACTCTCAGAATTCCATTCCGACCCTGAGATCAAAATCTCACTTAGCAACCAGAATTCGTCGGAATACTAACTTCGCCAATTCAAGCCTAATTCTACACCGGACCTCCAAAGTCCATTCCGATCACACTCCTAAGTAAAAAATCATCCCCCGAAGCTAACCGAATCACCTAAAATCACATTCGAGCCCTATAACTCATGAGACAACCTTCGGTTGACTCTTTCAAACCAAGCCTTCCTTAAAGAGACTAAGTGCCTCATCTTCTACCAGAACCAATCCAAGTCAACTCTAACACACCAAATACTGATAATGAAACATGAAGAAGCATAAAATGGGGGAAACAGACGATAACTCATGAGACGACGAGTTGGGTCGTCACAATTGATCCCAAATTTTGCACACAAGTGCCAAATGACACCACTAACCTGCTTCAACTTTCGAAGATCCAATCCGACCCCGATATGAAAAATTTCACTCTCGTTCAAACTTTTTAAAATTTTAACTTTCACCATTTCAAGCCTAATTCTACTAAGGGCTTCCAAATTACAATCTGGAAGTGCTCCTAAGTCCAAAATCACATAATGGAGCTAACAAAACCATCAAAACTACATTCCGGAGTCGTTTACAGATAAGTCAACATCCGGTTAACTTTTTCAACTTAATCTTTCCATTATGATACTAAGTATCTCAATTCACTCTGAAATCTTTTCGGACACGAACCAACTAACCTGATAAGTCATATAATAGCTATAAAGAACATAAGGAGCAGAAAATGGGGAATGGGGCTACAACTCTCAAAACGACCAGCCGGGTCGTTACATCCTCCCCCTCTTAAATAAACATTCATCCTCAAATGGGTCCAGAAACATACCTGGTATCACAACTAGGTGTGGATATCTGCTCCGCATCTCTCGCTCGGTCTCCCAAGTAGCCTCCTCTATGGGCTGACCTCTCCACTGCACCTTCACTGAAGCTAGATCCCTTGACCTCAACTTTCGGACTTGTTGATCTAAAATGGCCACCGGCTCCATGTCATAAGTCAAATCACCATCCAACTAAACCGTGCTAAAATCCAAAATATGTGAAGGAACGCCGACATACTTTCGGAGCATAGAAATATGAAATATTGGATGCGCATTCGACAAGCTATATGGCAAGGCAAGCTTGTAAGCGACCTCCCCAATCCTTTGAAGTACTTCAAACGTCCTAAATAACCTAAGGGCTCAACTTGCCCTTCTTTTCAAACCTCATAACACCTTTCATGGCTAAAACCTTCAATAGAACCTTCTCCCCAACCATGTACGCAACATCCTAGACCTTCATGTGGGCATAACTCTTCTATTTAGACTGTACCGTGCAAAGCCGTTCCTGAATCATTTTTACCTTGTCCAAAGCATCCTAAACCAAGTTAGTACCCAATAGCCTGGCCTCACTAGCTCAAACCAACCCATCAGAGATCTACATTGCCTCTCATATAAATCCTCATATGGAGCCATCTGAATGCTCGACTAATAGCTATTGTTGTAAGAAAACTTCACGAGCAGTAGAAACTAGTCCCATGAACCCCAAAATTAATGACACACGCGCGTAGCACGTCCTCCAATATTTGAATAATGCACTCGAACTGTCTGTCTGTCTGAATATGAAATGCTATGCTCAACTCAACCTGAGTGCCCAAGTCCCGCTGCACTTCCAAAACATTAATGTAAACTGCGTGCCTCTATCTAAAATGATGGAAATCGGCTCACCGTGAAGGTGAACAATCTCTCGGATGTAAATCTCAGCTAACCGATCTGAAGAATAAGTACTACATACTGGAATGAAGTGCGTGGACTTGGTCAGCCGATCCATAATCACCCAAATAGCATCGAACTTTCTCGAAGTCCGTGGGAGCCCAACTACAAAATCCATGGTGATCCGCTCCCACTTCCACTATGGAATCTCTTAACTCTGAAGTAATCCACTCGGTCTCTGATGTTCATATTTTACCTTCTGACAGTTAAGACACCAAGCTACAAACCCCACTATATCTTTCTTAATTCTCCTCCACCAATAGTGTTGCCTCAAGTCTTGATACATCTTCGTGGCACCTGGGTGGATGGAATACCATGAGTTGTAAGTCTTCTCAAGAATCAAATCCCGTGGCTATCTACATTGGGCACACATATCTGGCCCTACATCCTCAACACTCTATCATCTCCAATAGTAACATCACTGGCTTCATCGTGCTGAACCTTGTCCTTAAGGACAAGCAAATGAGGAACATCGTACTAGCACTCTCTGATATGATCAAATAAGGAAGACTGAGAAACCACACATGCCAGAGCCCGACTGGGCTTTGAAAAATTTAATCTCACAAACTGGTTAGCCAAGGCTAGCCAAGGCGTGAACTTCAATTGCAAAAGGTCTCTCCCCAACAGGATTGAATACAAGACTACCCATACTAAGTGCCTTCCTACTCAAGGAATCAGTCACCACATTGGCCTTTCCCAAATGATATAGAATAGTAATATCATAGTCCTTTAGCAGCTCCAACCATCTCTACTGCCTCAAAATCCTTCTGTTTGAATAAGTGCTGGAGGCTCCGATAATTTGTAAATACCTAACAAGACACACCATAGAGATAGTGCCTCTAAATTTTCAACTGCATGAATGATGGCAACCAACTCCAAATAATGAAAAAGGTAGTTCTTCTCATAAGGCTTCAACTGGCGTGAAGGATAAGCAATCACTCTACCCTCCTGCATCAAAATACACCCAATACTGATCCGAGAAGAATCACAATATACTGTAAGAGCTTGAAGCTGAAGGCAAAACTATAACTTGAGTTGTGGTCAAGACAATCTTGAGCTTTTAAAATCTCTCATCACACTCATCCGACCACCTGAAAGGACCACCCTTTTGGGTCAATTTGGTCATGGGCGATGCAATAGACGAGAATCCCTTCACGTAGCGACGATAATAACTGGCCAAATCAAGAAAGCTCCGAATCTTCGTAGATAAGGATAGTCTGGACCAACTCTGAACCGCCACTATCTTCTTTAGATTCACCTGAATACCCTCATTGGACACCACGTGCCCCAAGAATGCCACTGAACTAAGACAAAACTCACACTTGGGGAACTTGGCATAAAGCTTCTCTCCCCTCAATCGCTACAACACAACCCTCAAATGTTGGGCATGCTGCTTCTGGCTACGAGAATACTCTAGGATATCATCAATGAACACAATAACAAACAAGTCGAGATAAGGCTGAAATACACTGTTCATCAGATGCATAAACGTTGTTGGGGCATTTGTCAGCTCAAAAGACATCACAAGGAACTCATAATGACCATAACGGGTCCTGAAGGCTATCTTAAGAATATCCGATTCCCAAATCTTCAACTGGTGATATCCAGACCACAAATCAATCTTGGAGAACATCCTCACTCCCTGAAGTTGGTCAAATAGATCACCAATACACAATAAAGGATACTTGTTCTTGATTGTGACTTTGTTTAGATGCCTATAATCAATGCACATTCTCATAGTGCCATCCTTCTTCTTCACAAACAGAACTGGTGCACCCCAAAACGACACACTAGGCCTAATAAACCCTTTATCAAAGAGTTCCTGAAGCTTCTCCTTTAACTCAACTGGTGCCATACGGTACAAAGGAATATAAATGGGCCGAGTGCCTGGCAATAGGTCAATACCAAAGTCAATATTCCTATCAAGCGGCATGCCTTATAGGTCTACAGGAAACACATCTGAAAAATCTTGTACTACCGGAACAGATTCAATAGTAAGGGTATCAAGACCAATATCCCTCACAAAGGCCAAATAAGATAAACAACCCTTAACAACCATCCACTAGGCTTTCAAATATGAAATCACTCTACTGGGAACATAGTCTAGTGAACCTCGCCATTCAATCTGTGGCAAACCCGACATCGCCAACGTCACGGTCTTGGCGTGACAATCCAAAATAGCATGACATTAGACAACCAATACATACCACCCAAGATCACGTCAATCAAACATACTAAGCAGCAAGAGATTAACCGTAGTCTCCAATCTTCCAATAGTCACTACACACGATCGGTACACATGGTCCACGATAATAATATCACCGACCGCATAAATACATGAACAAGTGAAACCAAAGACTCACGGGGCATATCCATATAGTGAGAAAAATATGATGATACATATGAATATGTGGAACCAGGATCAAATAATACAGAATCATCTCGGTGACATACTTAGACAATACCTGTGATCAATGTGTTTGAAGTAATAACATCTAGTTTGGTAGGGAGTGCATAGAATCGGGCCTGGCCGCCACCCGATCCCCCTCTAGGGAAACCCCTAGCTGACTAGGCTCCACCCCGAGCTTGCTAGGCAGGTGGTGAAGTAACGGGTGCTGAAGTCATAGGCTGACTTCTCTAATGAGCTGAACCTCCCAAAAGGAAAGGACAATGCCTCTTGATATATCCCAAATCACCACACTCAAAGGAACCTCTCCTTGTGAATGGCGGTAGGGATTTAAGGGAGCCCCGAGCACCGAGATAACTACTAGAAGGACCCGACAAAGATGAACCTAGAGCTGATGGTGCATGAGACAAACTTTGAGCTGGAAGGGAACTAAGAGATAAGTGACCCTACTGAGACTTGTGTGAACCATGGCTAACTGATGCACCACGATGAACTGGACAAACCGTCTGAGCATTCCTATAAAGATAACCCCTGGCGTGGTAGAACTGAACTCCATAGGGAACACCACTATAACAACCTGATCCACGAGGCCTCTTGGACTCCCTCTCAAACCGCTCCTGGCTGCGGACCATCTCTATCTGCCGAGCAATTTCGACAACCTCATCAAAAGTAGCACCAGATACCCTCTCCCTAGTCATAAGCAATCACAGCTAATTTGTGAGGCCATCAGTGAACCTCCTAATCCTCTCCCTATCTGTGTGAACCATCCAAACTTCATAACATTCCAACTCAAAAAACCTCATCTCGTACCGCGTCATAGACATATCATCTTGGCGTATCTTCTCAAACTATCTGCGCAGCTCTTCTCTGCGAGACTGCAAAATGAACTTCTCCAAGAAGAGAACAGAGAACTCTTGTCAAGTAAGTGGTGCTGCACCAACAGGCCTGCGTCTCTCATAAGCCTCCTACCATCTGAAGGCATCCCCAGAAAATTACAAAGTAGTGAACGAGACCCCACTGGTCCCCATAATACCTGCTGTATGGAGAATCCTCTAACATTTGTCCAAGAAACCCTAGGTATCCTCCTCCTCTGTCATACTGAAAAATGGAGGCTTGAGTCTCCCAAACCTCTCTAGTCTCCACTGCTCATCATCCATCATAACAGGAACCACATGGGTTTGAGCATTTGCCATCGGCTGGCTGGTAGTGCCCCTGGTGTCTGGAGTCCCTACATCACCTGCTCTATTGTACGATTGGCGAGAGTCCTAGTACATCCCTTGGCCTGAGAAGTGGCTGCTGTGGCTGGAACAAGTACATATTGAGCAAGACTGGTGCACACGGTTAGAATCTGAGCCAAGGCCTCCTGAAGGCCTTGAATCACAATGGGCATAGTTGGTGCCTAAGCTGGCTCCACTAGCTCAACTGTATTTGGTATCTGCTCCTGATCTAGAGCGACTAGTGGGTCTGCAGGTGTACGAGTTGCACCTCTTCCCCTACCGTAGCCTCTACCGCGACCTCGGCCTCTCATGGCCCTAGCTAGTGGTACTGGTGGCTGTCTATCCTGCCCAGTAGTACGTGTCTTCACCATCTATGAGAGAATAGAATAATAGAAGCTTAGTTACCAGAATCAACAGATTCACATGATAATAATTAAAGAATGTAAAGTTTCCTAAGGGTTTGGCCGGGCTCTCGAAGATAAGTACAGACGTCTCTGTACCGATCCGCAAAACTCAAATAAACCTGCTCATGACTCGGGAGACCTATGTAACCTAGGCTCTGTTACCAACTTGTCATGACCCAAAACCAACCGTCGTGATGGTGCCCATCGTGGAACTAGGCAAACCACTACTCAACTATCTCAATATAGTAAAATCTTTCAAAATATATATGAAAGCAAGTACTCCCTCCTGTCCAAGATAAGTGATTTTTAGTTGTTTTCACACAAATTAAGAAATTTACCTTTTAGCATTAATTAGCAATGAATTGACCATATTAACCTTTGCTATCTCACATAAATACTCCTCGCACATACTCCAACACTATTTACTCTAAGGGAAATGTAGGAAAACAGTAATAATTCATTCTTGAAATCTAAAAATATCACTTTGCACCATACAAAAAAAGCTAAAAAATCACTTATTTTGGACCGGAGGGAGTAATATTTAAGAAAATCCCTTTTAAAAAATAAATAAACCCGCAGCACAATACAAATCTCTCCAAAAATTGAGGTATCATCGAGTACATGGGCATCTATATAGGGATACAATCTACTAAAAGTCTAAGGAATAAGAACCGCAATACAAATAAAGATATTGAAGGAGAGTCAAGGCCTGCAAATGCCATGTAGCTACCTCGATAGTCTCCCGAGATCCTGTCTCCTCACACAACAACTGCCGTGACTAGAAGCACATGGATCTGTACACAAGGTACAAAGTGTAGGGTGAGTACAACCAACTCAAATAGGTAACAAATCTGACCTTTAGACTGAAAGGAAGTGAAGAACTCAATCGGCACTGTTCAATATAATAACAGTGCAGAAACATAGACATGCTTTCAAGTTCAATAGATAACTCAAAATAATATAATAGATCAAATTTGAATGATATGAAGAATATAACTCCTCTACTTCTACATGCCAGTGCACATGTTGTATGTGATGCACCATGATGATAGCTTCATGTGCTCACACTCTCAAATTCTCAATCACTCGGTACTATGTATGGCCTATACGGCTCAGGGAAGTCCGTCCCAGAATATATACATCACTGACCAATAGTCACCCAGTACCGAGTATGGCCATTCTAGCCCATGGAGAAGAACCATCTCCAGGTATATAATGCTTCGGACAAGATCCATGTTCAGGGAAGATCCATTCCTCAATATAATCAACCGCGCTCACTGGGGGTATGTGCAGATTCCGGCGGGTCTCCTTCAGCCCAAGCGCTTTCATAAATTACTATAACCGCAACGGCATTCATCGCGATCCCATATATTCACTCACAATCAGGCTCTCGGCCTCACTCAGTCATCAATCTCTCTAGTCTCTCTCATGGGCTCATAATGTCATGAAACTAGCCCGAACATGATGATATGACGTAACAATAAATAACAACAGAGACTGAGATATGATAGAAATGAAAGAATATGGTTGAGTACAACATATCAATGAAATCAGTAAGTTAACAGCAAGAAACGACCACTCTGGATCCCAATAGTACCGACATATAGCCTAAATATGATCTCTAGTATGTTTGACAACTCAATTACTTTATTACATGATGAAAATGCGGATATCAACAACTTATAACCACTTTACAGTACCATGGAATCAACCAGGTTACAATTCTCACGGTGCACGCCCTCATGCCCGTCATTTGAGATGTGCGTCACCTCAATACCAATAACACATAATTCAGGGTTTCGAACCCTTAGAACCAAGTGTAGAAGTGTTACTTACCTGAATCCGGGCAAAACTCTACTCCAACACGCTTTTGCCTCTCAAATTGGCCTTCAAACGTCCTGAATCTCAAGAATCCCCTTGAAAATGCTCTCAAAAATCTCCAAAATTCGAGCTCAAACTATTAGAAATGGTGAAAATCTCGGAACCCTCGCTTATATCAGTTCTACCAAGTCATACAGCTTTTGCAGCTCACTTAGCCACTTCTGCAGCCTAGGAGGAGTACCTTAGAGCCCGCTTCTGCGGCTAACTCTGCACCTGCGTCCAAACTTTTGCTCCGGTGATCTTGCTTCTACGGAGCCCAGCTCTACAAGCCAACTTCGCTTCTGCGGTCCTCCTGCCGCATCTACAGTCACGTAGGTGCAGGAAAACCATCACACTTGCGACCATCTGCTGACCCACCTCAAACTCCACATCTGCGCTGCCCTCTCTGCATGTGTGAACTCGCACCTGCGGTTCCCCATCCGCATGTGCGATTACACCAGCAGGAACCAAATTTCAGTTGCTTCTCAAATTCAATACCAAGTTCGTTAACCATCCGAAATCAACCCTAGGCCCCCGGGACCTCAACCAACCATACCAACAAGTCATAAAACACGATAGGAACTTAGTCGAGCCTTCAGATCACTTCAAACAACATCTAAAATACAAATCACACCCCAATTCAAGCCTAATGAACTTTAAAATTTTTAAATTCCACAAACGACGCTGAAACCTATCAAATCACGTCCGATTGACCGCAAATTTTGCACAAAAGTCCCAAATGACACCACGAACCTGTTCCAACTTTCGGAAATCCAATCCGACCCCGATATCAAAAAGTCCACTCTTAATCAAACTTTCCAAAATTTCAACTTTTGCCATTTCAAGCCTAATTATACTATGGACCTCTAAATCACAATCAGTATGCTCTCCTAAGTCCAAAATCACCTAACGGAGCTGACAGAACCATCAAAACTCTCTTTTGTAGTCGTTTACACATAAGTCAACATCCGGTTAATTTTTCCAACTTAAGCTTTCTATTATGAGACTAAGTGTCTCAATTCACTTCGAAATCTCTTCGGACTCGAACCAACTAATCCGGTAAGTCATATAACATCTATAAAGCACATAATGAGTAGAAAATGGGGGAACGGGGCTACAACTCTCGAAATGACCGGTCGGATTTTTACAATTGCAACAGACAATAGAAAAACATTAGCTGATGCATTTTGGATGATTTGGCTACAAGTTCAAGATTGGTGTGAAGAAATATGATACAACTAATTAAAATGCATGAAGATGCTGAATTAACATTTTTCACGTAAATCAATTGATACCCATAAATAGGCAACACCTTTGCTGCAAATACTGAAATCAACAACTTATACAAATGTGTAAATGTGTAGACCATAAAAGAACTTGTTCAACACAGTGTTATCCAACCATAAAGAACAGGACAAAAATTATATATGCTATCAGATATTGATATCAATATATTGTAAATAAATGAGTATAATCCTAGTCATATTATACTAAAAGTGAGAAATCCCTAGTGTTCAAAGTTGAATTACAAAACCACCAATAAAAAGTTTGAATGATCTTTTTATACTTCAATCACTCATTACTTCTATAATATTTTTGCGCAAAAAAGTAAATATACATTTAAATAAATACTACTCTAAAAGATTACTCAACCACCATAATGTCTCTTGAATATATCAATTTAATGTATTTGGTATGCTTTGGGAACTTCGGTGCTCTTTGTATTTCTAGGTAGAGTGAACTCATGGAGTTATTTTGTTTATATTCCAATTGAAAATATGAAAGGTTAAGGTTGAAATATGTACCATTTTATAACAGCCAAAAGCAATAAATTCTTGAAAAGTAATATATGTAGTGAATGCTTGGGTTATCTCAGAATTCTTAAAATGTGATGACGAATAGCAAGGCACTGCTTATGATTCTACACCGGAAACTCAAACCCTCTCTAATAGTGATGTCCTCATTCTTTTATCATGCAATTTTATATGTGTTTTTTGTTTTCTTTACGTTATGAGATTTTCTCTTCTTTTACTTTACATATTCTTTCGGATAGTTTAGTGTGTTAATTTATTTTTCAGCTTAACCTTGCTGACCGAATCATTGTTGCTTCTGTATGATTATATCTGCAATTGTGGGTCTTCATCTCCGGTGGCGGATCCAGGATTTTATGTTCGTGGGTGCTTCACTTTTTTTAACGTAAAGTTACTGTAGAACATATAGTATAAATGCACAACTATTTAAACACAACAGTAAAAGAGTTAAATAAGAAAATCGCACTTATATTATCACTAAAAAGAGACTTTTGTTCACAAGCCACAATTGTACTTATATTAAAAAGATAATACAATAGCATTATTGCTTACACTTGCAAATATCTTACACTCTATATATTAAATTAAATAACTATATAAAATTTCAAGAAGGGCTTGGAGTTTTTTGGAAGCAATTTTTTCCATCATTTCTATGATCAATCAGATAAAGGAAAAAAGAAAAGTAAAAAAAGAACTAAATCAAGAAGCCAGCATTAAAGTCTATAAAGAAAAGAAATAAAAAGGCAGAATACATAACCAGCCCCCTAAACTTGGTTATTTTTTTCATCTGGACACCTAAACTAGTAGTAATTCCTATTGGGCACTTTAAGTGAATAAATTGTGCCAATTAGACACACACAGCTAATATGGCAGTGTGTGTAATACACCCACTTGTGTTGAGCGCGTGAGAAGAATAAGATTCTTTTTTCTTCAATATTTTCAATCTCCTTCTTCTTTCTTTGTGCAGACTTAAACTATGAGATTTTTGCTAATTTCATATGAGACTCAAATCTCACTATGATCAGGCAATGGGTTTCTCAAAACCGCCATGGCTGCAATCTCCTCCAGATTGCCCTGCCAAGATACGAGTTTAGACCATCTCAATGCAAATCAATAACGCCATTTGCAAGAGTTATATCATCATTGCCTTAAAATGTTCACATTTACCTTTATCTTTGTATGATCCTCGTTGTTTTGGTGTTAACGCAGCCACATAGCAGCGAGAACAAAAGAACGGTAGCAGCAACAACAACAACAGATCAACAACGACATGCATCTCTCGAAGCTAGATTTAGAGAAAGAACTAAGCACTGTTAATTGCTTCCAGCAAGAAATCATGGGCTTACTAGCAAAAACTGAACGAATGCATAAATAAATAAATAAATAAATCATATTTCTAACTGATGTCTCATTCTATGAATTGAGCTGACTTTATCTCTATTTGGCCATTGAGGGCTCAGATTTACTGTTTTGATCAAAGCAATAGAGAAGGCGATATCGCCATAGCTGCAGACATCAGTCATACTGGGTCCCCTTGCCAAGATACGGGTCAGGTATCTTCTCAATGCCGTGACTGAACATAGCCCAGAAAGGAAAGCAATCTTCATAGCCACTTTACAATATCAGTATAGCAGCAACACAAAAAGACAAATCCATTTGCTTGTTGAAAGCTGAAATGGATGTAGCTTGAAAAGATAACAGTGATAATCAGTGGTCCTTCATTTTTTGGCTTTTTTCTTTGCCACGCTGGCAGTAAGTGAAATACACACGCTTTAGTTTGTTTGGAGCTACAAAATATGTGTCTAATTGGCACAATTTGTTTTCACTTAAAGCGCCAAATAGGAACTACTACTAGTTTAAGTGTCCAAATGAAAAAAATGGCCAAGTTTAGGGGGTTGGTTATGTATTCTGCCAAATAAAAAAGAAGTAGTTTGGGACAAAAAATTGCCGTATGCGAAAAACAAAACAACATAAGACCTCAACTATTTATAAAGAGTAAAATGCACATAAAAAAATAGTGTAGGCCGAGTAGATCGAACCTTCGCCACCCGCGTCCACAAGCTTTCTGCACCCATCCCTTACCAAAATAGCCATCAAAAGTTCTGTTTGTTGGGTGCTTTCTTATTATGTTTGTTGAATTCGTCATATTTTCTATATCATTATACATACTCCGCGTCGGGGTTAATGGGTGTTCCTGCACCCACAAAGCTCTATGTAAATCCGCCCCTGTTCATCTCAGTTCTCTTTATCCAGAAGAAAACAAAAATTTATTTCTTAGATTTTATGTGTGATTTCTCATATTAACTTGAGAATTATATTTTTTAACCTTTCTATTCAAAATAATTCTGTCTTTTTATTTTCTGTGTGAGACCAGACGATTAGATGATTGAGAGAGTAGTTAGGACAAAAGAAAAAAAACGAAAGACACATAAAAAACTTGTATCAATCCAATAGGCCTATTGTAATTCTTGGCCTACAAAAGGAGGCTACAGTTTTTTTTTTTTTTTTTTTTTTATTTTTCTCGGAAGGAGTTTGCTCTTTGTGTGCAACATAGCATTCACTATAGATGGGAAAAAATATGTAAAACTGTAAACATTGAATCTCAAGTTGTGATGACCCAATTGGACATCTAGAGTTTTAGAACCTAATTCTGTGTTTCGAAGCCTCAAATATCTAATTTTAGCCTTCCTTGATTTGTCTGCCTAGTCCGGGTATTTTTGGAAAGCTTTTATGTTAAAAACTAATAAAATATAAAATTTTGCCTTAAAAATCTATTTGAGTTGACTTCGGTCAACGTTTTGAGAAAACACACCCAGATTCGTATTTTAATAGTCTCGGTTGGTCATTTCTTGATTTGGGACTTGGGTGTATGTCCAGAATCAAATTCAGAGGTCCCTAGCTCGAGTTATCGTATTTTGTTGAAAAATTAAATTTTAAAGGCTTAATGACNTTTTTTTTTTTTTTTTTTTTTGCATTTTTCTCGGAAGGAGTTTGCTCTTTGTGTGCAACATAGCATTCACTATAGATGGGAAAAAATATGTAAAACTGTAAACATTGAATCTCAAGTTGTGATGACCCAATTGGACATCTAGAGTTTTAGAACCTAATTCTGTGTTTCGAAGCCTCAAATATCTAATTTTAGCCTTCCTTGATTTGTCTGCCTAGTCCGGGTATTTTTGGAAAGCTTTTATGTTAAAAACTAATAAAATATAAAATTTTGCCTTAAAAATCTATTTGAGTTGACTTCGGTCAACGTTTTGAGAAAACACACCCAGATTCGTATTTTAATAGTCTCGGTTGGTCATTTCTTGATTTGGGACTTGGGTGTATGTCCAGAATCAAATTCAGAGGTCCCTAGCTCGAGTTATCGTATTTTGTTGAAAAATTAAATTTTAAAGGCTTAATGACTTTGAAAGTTTGACAAATGTTTGACTTTAGTATTATCGGGTTCGTGTTTTGGTTCCGGAACCCGGTATAGGTCTATTACTATATTTATGACTTGTCTGTTAAATTTGATAAAAAACGGAGTTGGTTTGACGTGATTCGGATGCCCGGTCGTCAAAATAGAAGTTCATGAGTTTTCTTGAAAAATTAATTTGATTTGGTGTTCAGTTCGTAGTTCAAGGTGTTATTTTGGCAATTTGATCATGGGAGCAAGTTCGTATGATATTTTTGGACTTGTGTGCATGTTTACTTACGAGCTCTGAGGGCTCAGGTGAGTTTCAGATAGGCTACAAAGTGAATTTCCGACTTAGGAATGTGCTAGTGTGCTTCAGTTCTGGTGCAGGCTTCAGACCTCGCAATCGCGAGGTCAGGCTTCGCATTTGCGACCTCTGTCAGGTTCGCATATGCGAGCTATTCCTCACAATTGCGAAGAGTAGCTAAGGCACCTCAGGTTCGCATTTGCGAACTAGACTTTGCTTTTGCGAAGTGGGACTGGGAGGGGCTTGATCGCATTTCCGATCATTTTGGTTGCAATTGCGGAAGTTCAATGTTCGCATTTGAAAACAAATCATCCCAAATGCGATGATAGTAGAGATGCTGAGACTTCGCATTTGCGAAGATTTTCTCGCATTTCTGGGGTTCGCAATTGAGAACCCCAGGTCGCAATTGCGACATTGCGAACCCCAGGTCGCAATTGCGACATCCACAACTGAGCAAATAGCTGAAAAATGGGATTTTCTCTCATTCATCAAATTTTCAAAACAAGAAAACCCTAGAGGCAATTTTCCCAAGAACCCATCTTCCCTAAATCATTTGTAAGTGATTATAACCTATTTTCTTTCAATATTTAATTATATTTCATAAGATTTCAACCTAAAATCTGGTATTTTCACGGTGGAAATTGGCGGTTTGGGTAGAGTTAGAGATTTTTGTAAAATTGAGATTTAGACCTCAAATTGAGGCCAGATTTCAAAATAAATCACATAACTGGGCTCGGGGGTGAATGAGTAATCAGATTTTGGTCTGAATTTTGGGTTTGGACTAAGCGGGCCTGGGAGTTAACTTTCGTTGATATTTTCAATAATGACCTAAATTGAATCTTTTGCGACCATGGGTAGTTCCTAAGGCTTAATGTGAATCGTTTGGTTGGTATTTTCTAGAATCTATTGGTTCAGAGGCTTTTTTGAAATGCAAAGTTGTGGTTAAGCTTTGAGTTGATCCTTTTGAGCTTTGAGTTGATCCTTTGAGCGAGGTAAGTGTCGTGGTTAACCTTCACTTGAAGGATTAAGATTTGTTTGCCTATTTGCTGTCACACCTCCTTTTTTACCACCCGAAGGGATATAAAAGAGTTTTTCCAATTAAAGTGACATAATCGAAATGAGATTATTTTATTTATTCAGAGTCGCCACTTGGGATATTTATTATGGTGTCCCAAGTCAAAGGTTTATTTTAAAATCCCAAATTAAGAAAAATCGACTTTATTTAAAAGTCTGCAAAACCAAAAATTCTAGATAAGGAATTCTGTTAACCCGAGAGAAGGTGTTACGCATTCCCGGGTTCTGTGGTTCGAGCACGGTAGCTTAAACTATTAATATTTTCCTAATTATCTGATTTACTACATGTTTTAAACCTATTGTGAATTTTTAGCTTTATAACCGCTTTTTAACCATTTATGAAATTATTCTGGAACAAGTTACGATTGTCGTACACTTGTCTGTTTAATACACATAGTGAATCGTGTCACTGGAACCGCACCCACGATCTATAACATGTTTAATTTATTAAAGTTATTAGAAGTTGTAGCCGAGTCACATAAATGTTCCCCTGGATTTGGAAATTAGGTATCATAACTACGTCGCGGGAACTGTACCCGTAGCTATGATGATCTATTACAAACGCGCCTAAAGCAAACCACGAATATTCAAAGTATTTTTACACTAATTTATATTAATGTTAGGGACATGGGTTAAGAATTTAATTATGTATGGTGCACCTCAATTTATTTTAAAAGTATTATATTTAACAAAAGCAAACTACGGTATTTGAAGGTTTGTTTATTCTAAATCTGACATTTCGTCGGGTGGCATGATTATATAAAAACGTTGTGAGTTTTGAGGAAACAACTCTTAATCTGAAGCATACTAAACTTCTAACGACCCGACTGGTCGTTTTACCTTTTAGAACCCCGTTTCCTTAAATAAAACTTTCCGTGATTGCTTTAGCCAATTTATGACATGCGGGGATGGTTGGTTCAGGAGTTGGAAGAGTTTTGAGTAAAATATGTCCCTTTGTTTCTTTCAAAATCTCTTAAAAGACAAAGTTTGACTTCGGTCAACTTCTTGGAAAAACAGACCTGGATTCGTAATGTACCAGTCCCGGAGGGTCCGTGGGAAAATATGGGACCTGAGCATCTGTTTGGAATCGAATTCTGAGGTCGCTAGCCCGAGTAATGAATTTTTTATTAGAAATTGTTAAATCGAAGTTTTAAAGAATTAACGAAACTTAGAAATCATTGTTTTCCTAGTTATCGGGCTCGTATTTTGGTTTCGACTCTTGGTACAGGGCCGTAATATCGTTTAAGACTTGCCCATAAAATTTGGTGTCAATCCGAGTGGTTTAAGGGCGTTTTAACCCGTAAGAGGAGAATTAAGAACTTGAAGTTCATTAGTTTTATTCATTTGGTTTAGGGGGGAGGGGGGTGAATCCTATATTTAGCATTGTTTCGGGTGTTCCGAGGGTTCAGGTAGGTCCGTTTCGTGATTTCAGACTTGTCGGTATATTTGGGCGGGACTCGGGAGCCCCGAGCGTCAAACGGACGAGGCTCGAGTGAAGCAGGAAATTGCTAAGGGGCTGAAGTTGCTGCTTCTGTCATAACCGCATCTGCGGTTCTTGGACCGCAGATGCGGTCAGAACTCCGCAAAAGTGGCCAGGGGAAATCCAAGCCAAGACCGCAGAAGCGGCTCCCCAGCCACAGATGCGACTTCCCAGCCGTAGATACAGGCCTTAGACCGCAGAAGCGGTTCTTGCCCTTTGGCTAATTCTGCAGATGTGGCTCTCCCTCCGCAGGAGCGGGACCGCAAATGTGGAAATTGCTGGGCAGTGAGCTTCATTTAATTCGAGCTCAAAGACCATTTATTTCATTCTTCTCTACACTTGGGCGATTTGGGAGCTTCCAAAGGGGGATTTCAACATAGCACTTCAAGGTAAGTTAATTCCACTCATTATTAGTTTAAATATATGTATATTAGGTAGATTAAACACTAAAAACAAAGTGAAACCAAAGGGGTTAGAGCTAGACTTAGGGTTTTAATGAAACTAGGATTGGACCACGAAATTCGTTATGAAATAAACTAAAAATCATGTATTATTGATCCTTAGGTTGTAGAGAACAACTTTCTTCGAAAAATCTCGGAATCCGGGCACGTGGGCCTGGGGTTGGAACTTAGGAAACTTGTGAAAAAGGTTGAGAAATTGCTTAAATAGTTTGAATTCGACATTGTAATCCTATATTGACTAGTTCTTACTTTCTTTAACTAGTTTGTGATCGTCCGGCTCCGAATTGAGGGCTTGGGCTTGTTCTTGATATTGGAAGTGCACTTTGGAGCAAGGTGAGTCTCCTTTCTAACCTTGTAAGAGGGCATTGTCCCCTTAGGAATAATAATTGAGTAATTGTTGCTAGATGCGGGGGCTACGTACGCACTAGGTGACGAAACTTCGTACGTAGCTACTACTGTGCTAATTGTCCGGGTAGTTTATGACCCACACCATGCTTTTATTTTAGAAATCTCTATTTTATCTTGTTATTATGATCACCTAGGATATGCTAGAGACTTGAAAGGGAATAAGAACAGACTTGTATACTTGTTGAACTCTTGCATGGCATTATTGACTATTAATGTGCCTTTGTGTGTATAATTGATATTGCTAGTTATTTGCGGATCGGGCCGATCGTCTCGGTATGAATAGATGCATCTATAGGCGCACCATCGACCCTCGGCAAGTGCACAGTTTATTTCGATTGGATCAGGCCGTCGCCTCGGCATAATGTGCGCATGATATCTATATGGAAACTTATACTTGCCTTGTTTGCTTACCTTCCAAAAAGTAAATAGCTAATTGGAAATATAGTGGAGAGTAGGACTTATATGCCTTGTTATAAACTGTTTCTTATTAGTGATTTTTCATGCTTAGTATAATACTTTGATATATTATTCGACCCTAGTGAGTATCAAGTCGATCTCTCGTCTTTACTTCTTCGATATTAAATGAGATACTTACTGGGTACATATTGTTTATGTACTCATACTACACTTCTGTACTTAATTGTACAGGATCCGAGGCAGATACATCTGGTTACCAGTCCGGTGCATGCCCTTGAGCTTGTGGCAGAGACTTCCACGGTGAGATGCTTCCTTCCTATGCCGCTCAGCAGCCGGATGGAGTCTTCCTTTACTTTTGCTGTCTTTCACTACCTCAGACAGTAGGATAGAGATGTCTTTTGTATATTCTACTAGATGCCCATACTTGTGACAACGGGTTCTGGCACACACTTTGGTAGACATTTGTTTTTGGGTTGTATAATTATGTTATTTACGGTATTTCGCATTTCTGGCTTAAATCTAACTTATGTATCTATTTCCCTCATTTCTAATGAAAAGCTATATAAGAATTTAGTAATGTTTCGCGTTGGCTTGCCTGACAATGGTGTCAGGGGCCCTCATGACCTATTGTGGAAATGGGCCGTGACAACATGGTATCAGAGCACTAGGTTCACATAGGTCTCACGAGTTATGGGAAATCCTAATAGAGTCTTGTAGATCGGTACATAGACGTCTGTATTTATTTTTGAGAGGCTATAGGGTATTAGGAAAGACTGCTATTTATTCATCTCCATCGTTCAGTGGTTAGTGTACTAAATTTCCCTCTTCTATTCTTTCACAAATGGTGAGGACTCGTACCGCTGACGTTCCGAACCCGGGAGGAGCTGCTTTCCCCGTTGCTAGAGGCTGAGGTAAAGGCCGGGGGAGGGCACCAACCCGTGGTAGGGGACGAGGGCATCCCAAAGCCGTTCTAGTTGCACCACCAGCAGATCTTGTGAGGGATCCTATCATTGAGGAGCAGGGCGAGGTGCCCGCAACTGAGCCTACACCGGTAGATTTCATGACAACACCGGGATTTTAGGAGGTCATGGGCCGCATGCTACAGTTCATGGACACTATGACTCAGGCTGGTTTATTTCCAGCAGATCCGGCTATTTCACAGGCAGGAGGGGGAGCCCAGACCCCTATTGCTCAGGCTTCAGGTCATGCAACTGCAGTATATTAGAATCCGGGTGTACTACCCACAGATGGGGCTCAGTCAGTTACTGCAGTAGTACCCCAGCCTAGGCCAGTTGTGGATGGTGATCCGCAGAAGTTATTGGACATATGGACTAGGCTTCACCCTCCAGTCTTCGGGGGTGAGCTTCATGATGATGCCCGTGACTTCATTGACAGGTGCAGGGACAAATTTCACAACATGAGGATATTGGAGTCGCATGGAGTTGACTTTACTACTTTTCAGCTGGAGGGTAGAGCCCGTAGATGGTGGCAGTCCTATGTTCTTGGCAGGCCAGCGGGTTCTCCTCCCATCACTTAGGGTCAGTTCGTATAGTTGTTCTTGGATAGGTACATTCCACCCTCTGAGAGGAAGGAGCTGCGGTATCAGTTTGAGCATCTCGAGCAGGGTCAGATGTCTGTGACCGACTATGAGGTGATATTTTCTGAGTTGTCCCGCCATGCACTTATGATACTTCCTACAGATGCAGAGAGAGTGCGGAGGTTTGTCGCGGGATTGCAGCCCGGTATTCGATTTGGTATGGCCCGAGAAGTGGAGATGGGTACAGAGTATCAGCTAGTGGTCAAGATTGCTCGTCGGATTGAGGGATATCGCCAAAGGAGTAGAGAGCAGATACAGCAGGATAAAAGAGCTAGGTTATCCGGAGAGTTCAGAGGTGCCCCAGCTAGGGGCAGAGGTCAGTTTGGGAGGGGTCAGCCTAGTAGGCCCTCAGTTTCAGCACCATCTCCTTCCCTGGGGACTCTAGCGCGCCCCTATTTCAGTGCTATGCTAGGGAATTCCTATCGCCAGCAAGCTATTCAGGGTTCCTCCAGTGGGTATTCAGGTCCCCAGGGTCCTTCTGATTCTTATTTCAGTGCTATGACGAAGAATTCATGTCATCCACCAGCTATCCAGGCTTCTTCCAGTGGGTCTACAGGTTATCAGGGTCAACCATCAGGGCAGCAGGTCGCCGCCCCGTGCAGTTGTTTTGAGTGCGGAGATCCCGGTCATATGAGGAGATACTGCCCCAGACTTCGGGGCAAGGCAGTGCAACAAGGTCAGCAACCCATGATTTTAGCACCAGCTGCCCAACCACCTAGAGGTAGAGGGCAGGTGGGTAGAGGCCGTCCTAGAGGTGGAGGTCAGGCAGGGAGAGATCAGCCAACTACTGCTCAATCAGGTGGAGGCCATACAACCGGTGCTCCAGCTAGATTCTATGCCCTTCCGGCCAAGCCAGATGCATTGGCCTCAGATGCCGTCATCATAGGTTTTATTTCCATCGGTGGTAGGGATGCTTCGGTATTATTTGATCCAGGGTCTACTTATTCATATGTATCATCTTTGTTTGCTCGTTTCCTGGTTATTTCTCCTGAGCCTCTAGGCACTCCTGTGCATGTGTCCACTCCCGTGGGTGATTCTGTGGTTATGGATTGGATCTACCAGTCTTGTGTGATCACTTTTTGTGGTTTCGAGACTAGAGTAGATCTTCTGTTGCTTGATATGATCGATTTTGAGGTCATCCTGGGCATGGATTAGTTATCTCCATATCACGCCATCCTAGATTGCCATGCCAAGACTGTTTCACTAGCGATGCTAGGGTTGCAGAGATTGGAGTGGAAGGATTCCACGGTCGATACACCTAGTCGGGTTATTTCTTTCTTAACGGCTCAGCACATGGTCGAGAAGGGGTGTCTGGATTATTTAGCTTATGTTCAAGACACCACTGCAGAGTCTTCGACGATTGATTCAGTCCCAGTAGTTCGAGAGTTCATCGATGTTTTTCCTTTCGACCTTCCTGGCATGCCTTCGGATCGGGATATTGATTTCTGTATTGATTTGGCTCCAAGCACTCAGCCTATATCTATCCCACCATACCGTATGGCTCCTAAGGAGTTAAAGGAGTTGAAGGATCAGCTTGAGGAGTTGTCGGCGAAGGGGTTTGTTAGGTCTAGTGTGTCGCCTTGGGGTGCACCAGTGTTATTTGTGAAGAAGAAGGATGGGACTATGCGGATGTGCATTGATTACCGCCAGTTGAACAAAGCTACCATCAATAACAAGTATCCGTTGCCTCGTATTGATGATCTGCTCGACCAGTTACAAGGTGCTAGGGTGTTCTCAAAGATTGACTTGAGGTTAGGGTATCATCAGCTGAAGATTTGGGACTCGGATGTTCCGAAGACTGCATTCAGGACTAGATATGGCCATTATGAGTTGCTAGTGATGTCCTTTGGCTTGATAATTCCCCAAAAACATTTATGGATTTGATGAACAGAGTATTCAGGCCTTATATTGATTCCTTTGTTATCGTCTTCATTGACGACATCTTAATATACTCACGTAGCCTGGGAGAGCACGAGCATCATTTGAGAGTGGTGCTTCAGACCTTGCGAGAGTAGAAACTATATGATAAGTTCTCCAAGTGTGAGTTTTGGCTAGAGTCAGTAGCATTCTTGGGGCATGTTGTGTTTGGAGAGGGTGTTAAGGTGGACCCCAAGAAGATTGAGGTAGTTCAGAGTTGGCCACGTCCTACTTCAGTGACCGAGATCAGGAGTTTCCTGGGATTAGCAGGTTATTACCGACGATTTGTGCAGGGCTTTTCATCTATTGCATCACCTTTGACTAGATTGACCCAGAAGGGTGCTCCATTCCATTGGTCCGATGATTGTGAGGAGAACTTTCAAAAGCTCAAGACAGCTTTGACTACGACACCAGTTCTTGTATTGCCTTCCGGTACAGGGATGTATATGGTGTATTACGACGCTTCACGCATTGTTTTGGGATGTGTGTTGATGCAGGAGGGGCGACTTATTGCATATGCTTCGCGTCAACTGAAGATTCATGAGAAGAATTACCCTGTGCACGATCTGGAGTTAGCAGTGATTGTTCATGCTCTTAAGATATGGAGGCACTATTTGTATGGGGTTTTTTACGAGGTTTATACCGATCACTACATCTTACAGCATTTGTTCAAGCAGATGGATCTTAATTTAAGGCAGAGCAGATGGCTTGATATACTAAAGGATTATGACATCACCATTCTTTATCATCTGAGCAAGGCAAATGTGGTCGCGGATGCCTTGAGCAGAAAGGCGGAGAGTATGGGTAGTTTGGCATTCATTCCAGTAGAGGAGAGGCCACTAGCTTTGGACATCCAGTCCTTAGCTAACAGACTTGTGAGGTTGGACATTTCAGAGCCCAACTGAGTTCTAGCATGTGTAGTTGCTCAGTCTTCGCTAGTGGGCAAATTAAGGCCCGACAGTTCGATGATCCACATTTAGCAGTTCTCAGAGAGACGGTACTTCAGGGAGGTGCCAAGGAGGTTTCTATTGGCGAGGATGGTGTGTTGCGGCTTCTTGGCCATCTGTGTGTTCCTAATGTTGATGGTCTGAGAGAGAAGGTTCTAGAGTAGGCCCACCGTTCGAGGTAATCCATTCATCTGGGTGCCACAAAGATGAATCGTGACATGAGGCAGCATTATTGGTGGCGGAGAATGAAGAAGGACATGTAGAGTATGTAGCTAGATATTTGAATTGCCAGCAGGTCAAGTATGAGCACCAAAGGTCGGGTGGCCTACTTCAGCAGCTGCCTATTCCGGAGTGGAAGTGGGAGCGCATCACCATGGATTTCGTAGTTGGGTTGCCGCGGACTTTGCGGAAGGTTGATTTAATATGGGTCATTGTGGATAGGTTGACCAAGTCGGCTCACTTCATTCCAGTGGCGACTACTTATACAACGGAGAGGTATTCTCAGATTTTATTCGAGAGATAGTTCGGTTGCACGATGTACCGGTCACCATCATATCAGACAGAGGCCGTCAGTTCACTTCCATTTCTGGAGAGCCATTCAGAGTGAGTTGGGGACCCGTGTAGAGCTTAGTACAGCATTCCATCCTCAGACCGATGGGCAGTCGGAGCGGACAATTCAGATCTTGGAGGACATGCTTAGAGCATGTGTTATTGACTTTGGATGGCAGTGCGATCAGTTCTTTCCCCTAGCAGAGTTTGCGTACAATAATTACTATCATTCCAACATTGAGATGGCCCCGTACGAGGCTTTGTACGGTTGACGATGTCGTTCTCCTATCGGGTGGTTTGAGCCTGGTGAGGCTAAGTTACTTGGTACAGATTTGGTACAGGACGCCTTGGATAAGGTAAAGTTGATTCAGGAAAGGCTTCGCACAACACAGTCCAGACAGAAGAGCTACGTGAATCAGAAGGCGCGTGATGTATCATTTATGGTTGGCGAGAAGGTTCTCTTGAAAGTATCTCCCATGAAGGGAATTATGAGGTTCGGGAAGAAGGGCAAGTTGAGACCAAGGTTTATTGGCCCCTTTGAGGAGATGAGGCAAGTTGGGGAGGTTGCCTATGAACTTGCTTTACCCACCAGTTTATCGGGAGTTCATCCAGCTTTTCATGTTTCGATGCTTCGGAAGTATCATGCCGACTTATCCCACGTGTTGGACTTTAGCACTATTCAGTTAGATGAGAGTTTGGGCTATGAGGAGGAGCCAGTTGCCATTATTGACAGGTAGGATTGCCAGTTGAGGTCCAAGAGGATTTCTGCGGTAAGAATCCAGTGGACGGGCCAACCGGTCGAGGAGGCGACTTGGGAATCCGAGGAGGACATGCGGAGCAGATATCCCCACTTATTCATCAGTCCAGGTACCTTTCTATGTTCGTTCGAGGATGAACGTTTGTTTAAGAGGTGGAGAATGTAACGACCCGACTGGTCGTTTTGCCTTTTAGAACCCAGTTTCCTTAAATAAAACTTCATGTGCTTGCTTTAGCCAATTTATGACTTGCGGGGACGGTTGGTTCGGGAGTTGGAAGAGTTTTGAGAAAAATATGTCCCTTTGTTTCTTTTAGAATCTCTTAAAAGACCAAGTTTGTCTTCGGTCAACTTCTTGGGAAAACAGACCTGATTCCGTGATGTGACGGTCCTGGAGGGTCCGTGGGAAAATATGGGACATGGGCGTATGTCCGGAATCGAATTCCGAGGTCCCTAGCCCGAGTAGTGAATTTTTAATTAGAAATTGGTAAATCGAAGTTTTAAAGAATTAATAAACTTAGAAATCATTTATTTCCTAGTTATCGGGCTCGTATTTTGGTTCCGACACTTGGTACAGGTCCGTAATATCATTTAAGACTTGCCCGTAAAATTTGGTGTCAATCCGAGTGGTTTAAGGGCCTTTTTACTCGTTAGAGGAGAATTAAGAACTTGAAGTTCATTAGTTTGATTCATTTGGTTTTGGGGGGGAGGGTTGAATCCTATATTTAGCATTGTTTCGGGTGTTCCGAGGGTTCGGGTAGGTCCGTCCCGTAATTTCAGACTTGTCGGTATGTTCTGGCGGGGGCTCGGGAGCCCCGAGCGTCAAACGAACGAGGCTCGAGTGAAGTAGGAAATTTCTAAGGGGCTGAAGTTGCTGCTTCTGTCATAACCGCATCTGCGGTTCTTGGGCCGCAGATGCGGGACCACAGGTACGGTCAGAACTCCCCAAAAGCGGCCAGGGGCAATCCATGCCAAGACGCAGAAGCGGCTCCCCAGCCACAGATGCGGTGCCGCAGAAGCGGCTTCCCAGCCGCAGATGCGGCTTCGCATATGTGGGCCTTAGACTGCAGAAGCGGTTCTTGCCCTTTTGGCCAATTCCACAGATATGGCTCTCCCTCTGCAGGTCCCCTAACCGCAGATACAGAAATCGTTGGGTAGTGAGCTTCATTTAATTCGATCTCAAAGACCATTTATTTCATGCTTCTCTACACTTGGGCGATTAAGGAGTTTCCAAAGGGGGGATTTCAATATAGCACTTCAAGGTAAGTTAATTCCACTCATTATTAGTTTAAATATATGTATATTAGATAGATTAAACACTAAAAACTAAGTGAAATCAAACGGTTTAGAGCTAGACCTAGGGTTTTAATGAAACTAGGATTGGACCACGAAATTTGTTATGAAATGAACTAAAAATCATGTATTATTGAGCCTTCGGTTGTAGAGAACAGCTTTCTTCGAAAACTCTCGGAATCCGGGCACGTGGGCCCAGGGTCGGAACTTAGGAAACTTGTGAAAAAGGTTGGGAAATTGCTTAAATAGTTTGAATTCGATCTTGTAAGCCTATATTGACTAATCCTTACTTTCTTTAACTAGTTTGTGATCGTCCGGCTCCGAATTGAGGGCTTGGGCTTGTTCTTGATATTGGAAGTGCGCTTTGAAGCGAGGTGAGTCTCCTTTCTAACCTTGTAAGAGGGAATTGTCCCCCTTAGGAATAATAATTGAGTTATTGTTGCTAGATGCGGGGCATACGCACGCACTAGGTGATGAGAGTCCGTACATAGCTACTACTGTGCTAATTGTCCGGGTAGTTTAGGTCCCACACCATGCTTTAATTACTGAAATCTCTAAATTATCTTGTTAATATGATCACCTAGGATATGCTAGAGTCTTGAAAGGGAATAAGAACGGACTTGTATACTTGTTGAACTCTTGCATGGCATTATTGACTATTAATGTGCCTTCGTGTGTATAATTGATATTGCTTGTTATTTGCGGATCGGGCCGATCACCTCGATATGAATAGATGCATCTATAGGCGCGCCGACGACCCTCAGAAAGTGCATAATTTATTTCTGTTGGATCGAGCCATCGCCTCGGCATAATGTGCGCATGATATCTATATGGAAACTTATACTTGCCTTGTTTGCTAACCTTCTGAAAAGTAAATAGCTAATTGGAAATATAGCGGAGAGTAGGACTTATATGCCTTGTTATAAACTGTTGCTTATTAGTGATTTTTCATGCTTAGTATAATACTTGTGAGTACGTGATTTTTGCCCTAAGCAATTTTACTCTAAAATATCCAAAAAAATAATAATATATAAAAACAAAAATACAAAAAAATATACCCATACATTAGGGGTTCAATTTTATAATTTTAGTATTAATTCATCTTAAACAAAAAATCAAAAATGGCATTTTTTACGCTTTAATTGAAAATTATCCTAAAAATAGAAATTAATTAGCTAACAACTCAATAAATCAGAAAAAATAAATGCAAAATATAAAAAAGGAAAATACAAAAATACAGAAAAAACAATAATAAAATGCTGAAAAACTAATAATACAAAAATAATACAATATAAAAACACAGGGAAATACAATACAAAAGTACAAGGCAACAAGATGGGTTGAAATTCGGATTAATTGGCCCATAGTTACAAACGACCCAGGCCCAAAGGAGTATCACCAGTCCGCCTAGAAGACACCCAAAACGACCCCGTTTCGTCACGTCAGATCTGAGCCGTAGAAATAATTGATCCAACGGCCAGAGATTGTTCTCTTTATTAAAATTAAAACGACAGCGTTTGGTGTCGTTAATCTTGGCCGTTCGTTTGATTGATCTAAGGAACGAGGTTGGTTTCTCATTTAATTAGACGACGTCGTTTAAAGGCTTCACGTGATCTGAGCCGTTGGTTTATTTAATCCAATGGCCACGGTTCGTTAAGATCATTTTAATATACCACATATACATACATACAATTCATTTCATATACCATCTCCTTCTCCAAATAAAACTAGCCGCCCCTTTATCCTCTCCCATAGCCCGCCGGAACCCTACCGGCGAGAAACGCTAGTTAGGACAAAACCTCCACCCTTAATACCGTTTGACCATCTTAACCTCCCCTTCCCACCCCTCTACTTCTTTTTCCTCAAATATGTTCGCATCTCCTCGAATATTCAAATAAACCTCGCCGGAACCCTAGTTCCGGCGAATAACCTTTCACCCAAAAATAACCAAAATCATACCAGAAGTATTCCTTGATAGCCTTAACCCATATATGAAGTCTTTAAGTCCCAAAGACCCTTGAAAGATAAAAAAACTAATCAAAAAAGGGGTCTGCCTGGAAAACCAAGAAATTTTGTTCAACCAAAAGAGAAGAAAGAAAGAAAGGAAGAAAGAAAGAAAGAAAGGAAGAAAGAAAGAAAGAAAAAGAAAAGCCGAGAAAAAATAACGAAAAAAGCTAAGTGTTTTATTCCTTTTGTTCTTTGATTTTTCTTTGTATGTCCCTTTGTTCCTCCGTCTCTGATTCTTGATTCTTTTTGATTGTTACTTCTTCATTTTTGTTCGGTTAATGTTGATACTGTCTTGAAAGTTAAAAAAAAAAGAGATAAAATCCTAATAAATAATTTCTATAGGAATTACTGGAATTTGATAAATGTTTCCGTGTTGACTGTTTGAGACTGATATTAATTAGGGTTAACAAGAATTAAACAATTAGATTTTCTTTAAATAGTTTCTAGAAGCTTTAGATCCTGATTATTATAATTTCGATTTCTGCTTTATTTTAAATTGAAATTGAAAATTAGAAGTCTGGACTGTCAGTAAATTTGTTTGTATTAGTTGAGTTTCTGAATTTGATAATTAGCTAGGGTTATTGGTTATAATCTTGAGTTTGAATTCTGAAATATAGGGATAGGATAATTTCGTAATATTGGTTAAATCTAAGGGACAAAGGAGTAAAAGCAGTAAGGTTAATTGGTAAATAGGGTTTGGGTTCAGGGGTATTTTAGGAATACAAAAATGGTTAAATTATAATAAAACTTAGGAAGTGGGGGTAATGTGGACAATATGAGGGGTAATGTCGTAAATATCACTTAGAAGTAGGGGTAAAAAAGTAAGAGCAATGGAATAGAACATTCTAGGTGGGGAGAAAAGGGGAGATTCTGTATTAACAAGGGTTTAGAATCGATTAATTAGAAAGTATTAAGGGTACAACTGAAATAAAAAGAGGGACTGTTTAATAAATTAAAAAA
>MU694620.1:6849-45783 GCA_026770625.1 Nicotiana glauca | reverse complement strand
ACTCTAAAATAAAAATAACAAATCCCGTTCCGATTGTCCTTAAAGTGGAAAAACTCCTTTATTATGCCCTTCGCGGGGTGTAGTGTAAAAAGGAGGTGTGACAATACTTTGATATATTATTCGACCCTAGTGAGTATCAAGTCGACCTCTCGTCTCTACTTCTTCGAGATTAGACAGGATACTTACTGGGTACATATTTTTTATGTACTTATACTATGCTTCTGTACTTAATTGTACATGATCTGAGGCAGATACATCTGGTTACCAGTCCGGTGCGCGCCCTTGAGCTTGTGGAAGAGACTTCCACAGTGAGCTGCTTCCTTCCTATGACACTCAGCAGCTGGATGGAGTCTTCCTTTACTTTTGCTGTCTTTCTCTACTTCAGACAGTAGGATAGAGATGTCTTTTGTATATTCTACTAGATGCCAATACTTGTGACACCGGGTTCTGGCACTTACCTTGGTAGACATTTGTTTTTGGGTTGTATAATTATGTTATTTATGGTATTTCGCACTTCTGGCTTAAATCCAACTTAAGTATCTATTTCCCTAATTTCTGATGAAAAGCTATATAAGAATTTAGTAATGTTTTCGCGTTGGCTTGCCTGGCAATGATGTCGGGCACCCTCATGACCTATTGTGGAAATGGGTCGTGATAAAACTTGAATCTATATTTTTGTTTTCATGTGATAAAGAAAGGGGTGATGGAAGTTTTGTCACCAAATTAAAGCAATTCAAATTCAGGATTTGGGCTCAAATTGAGCCACTATCACCACAGCTTAAATTGGTCACATGGCCCAGTCGAGTTTCCTACATGTTCTAGTGGGCACAAACCAAAGGCCCACCAAGAAGGTGAAACCTCAGGCAAAATCACGACAGGCCATAACCATAGCCGTTTTTGGCATTGGGCTCCCCGAGTGAAGCCCAAATGATAAAAAGGGGAGGGCTAGTCCATCAATTGGAATTTGCAAAATTAACGGGCAAATATGAATCAACTATACAACATTTAAACACCTGAAGGAGATAATTTAAAGTAACAATTGTAAACCTACTGATAATTGCAATGCTTTATTTGACAACCAAAACCATTATTCCTTTTTTACACTATGGCACCTTTTCAAATAGTAGACAACGAGGTCAAATGATACTTCCAATTTGATATAACGAGTAAGCCATAAACTTTATGAATAAACCCTTAAACACATATACTGTTGTTTACCATATACACAATCATGGCTCAAAAAATTACTAAACCCACCCTTTATTACAGAGTGACCGAGCTTTTAGACAATCAGAATCTAACTAGAATATAATAGACCCAAGATCAAAGAAATGCCAAAGAGATGTAACTTGCTCAATGCCTTGAATTGCAAATCAAACGAACAGGTGGCTGGATCCACAAGTACTGACCTTCAAAAGACATCTACTGAACCTCAACTTATCAAACAACATGAAATAGATTAAAATTTATATAATGTTCAGATGCACACAACTAATGTTTATTGGAAAATTACATATGCTGAGGTCTAAATTCACATGGGAAATCAGTTTCAGTAGAAAAAAATGAAACAGAAGAAGAGAAACAAGCTTAGTTATATGTTATTTGAAGGTAGATGAAAGCAGATAGAGTCAGCATGGTTTGCTTAGGATGAGAAATCACACTTAAAAGAAAGCAGACAGTAAGGTAGTTCACTATGCCATTCTTAGAACATCATATAGAATTTTCAAAGGAAAAATAAGTGATTTCAGTTTAGCTTTTAAATTAAGCATACAGTTTAACAACAAATATAAAAAGATCTGATAATTAAATGTAACAAGCATACATATTTAGACATGGTCACAAAATCAACAATCTAACTTATCATTTCTTTATTCTAAGAAAAGAGAGCAACAGATGGATTTTCTACATACCTAATAGCAAAAATCAACAGAACTTAAGAAATGGATTCTTGAATCTTGATGAAACTAGTTCAGAATTTACAGTAGCTAGTGAGAAAGAAACAAGCACATCAATTACAACAGTAAAATCCCAGAAAGAAATTGTCCTATTCAAACAATTTTTTGACTTATGAAAACCAGAAAAATCCCAAAGAAGTTCTTTAAGACTTTTGCCAAAATCAGAAGAAAAAAGAGAATCAACTCTTAAGAAATCAGTAGCTGATTTTTAGAGTGTATTTCTAGTGTTCTGAAATCTGATGTATGTGTGAATGAGTGAAAAAAAAGGGTACCATATATAGGCACAAAAAATGTCATGTGCTGAAAGAATAAAGGAATCATTCCATCAGCCACCAAAGGCATATTTTAATAGAATTGAACAGCTGGCTGTCCCTAATTGGTTTTAGTACTTTTGTACTAACCAAACGAGGCTAGCTGCCCCCTATTCTAGAACATTCCAGCATGGCCTTTATCCTATTTCAGATTTATCCACCCCTCTCATGACCCCTTAAGTTTTCTTTTGTTCTTTTGACCCCTATAAGTTCATACTGATATACAGATTAGGGTAAACATAAACCAGGCCAGAAAGGAAACAAAGTCCATATCTAAATGCCAAATAGAGTTGAAATGGGGCGATTTAAACCTAAAGATTAGCCTAATCAATCTTCAAATCAAAATAAATTAATCAACTAAACTATTTATTTTTTTAACAGCTAATCAGAAATCGACCAAGTAGATTGTTAATTAACTTTTAGAATCATTCTAATTAACTTCGAACTAAAACAAACAATTATAAAGAAAACAGAATAACCAATTTACCAAAAGCCCTACAAAGATTAGACTTAATTAGACCAAACCTGTGCATATTGAAACTAATCCTCAGATGATGAAATTCTAGCATGCTTTGACTAATCTAATGAACATATGCAATATGAACGAACAAAACAGGCATAAAAAAGAAAACCTAGAGTTGTGATGACCCTAGACAAACGGCTAAAAGAAAGATGATGAAGGAGATAAACAAAAAGAAAGAAGAAAAAAGAAAGGAAAAGGGATTACCAAGGCCAACTTCGAATTTAAATATGTCAAGAACATTCGAATGGCTTCAATGGGATAAAATGAACGTGGACGACCACTAATCGACTGTTCTCAACAAGAGCAGTCGACTAATGGAAGTCTTAGGTTCAAATAGCCCAGAAATTGACCAGAAATCGAAAAGGGAAAAGTTCGGATTTGGATTCCAGATACGAAATTCAAGAGGTTTGAGAAAGATTTGAGGAAAAAGGTTTAGGGATTTGGAAAGGGAAGGGCAAGGTGGTTATATGGTGTTATTTTGAGGCATTTTGGAGCACCGACGCCGTCGTGAGGCGATTTTCGACGAGTGGTCAGCGGCGGAGGCGGTGTGGGATATAAGGGCGGCTAGGATTTGATTCATTTAGAGATAGAGAGGGTGAAATGAAAGGGGTTCGATGGGTGGGGTGGTGTCTGGGGTTCAGACAGTTATATCTAAATGGCATGCTTAGTTCCGAGCCGTTGGATCATAAGGATCCAACTGTTGTGATTGGAAGATGATGAAACGGGGTCATTTTAGGAGGGTGAGAATTGGACCGGGTATGCTTGGTTTTTTGTTTGAGATGGATTTGGGTTAATTAATTGGGCTAGTTTTAAATTAAACCCCCTTTTTTCAATTCCTTTTCTTATTTCTTTTTTTTTTTCCAATTAAAATCCTAAATCAAATTTCTAAATTAATATAAATTGTAAAAAATTAAGCTAATTATCTAATTATAAAATTTATAACAATTAGTTTATCCTAAATTAAAAGAGAAAAATTACTAATGTAAAATTAAAAGCTAAAATATAAAAATGAGCAATATTTTATATTTTTTTAATTTTAATAATGTAATTAATCCTAAAAATAAGAACATAAAATCTAATATGCAATGCATGGTATTTTTGATATTTTTTCGGGCATTTTTCATGATTTTCAAAAAATTAAACGTGCACAAAAATACAAATAATTAATAAAAATCCTACGAAAATCCTATAAAATTGCAAATAATTTGGAAAAAATCTATTTTCTTTAATTTTTAGGAGTATTTCACATCGGGCAAAAATTACATGCTCACATTTTCTACATGTTTAGGTGTTGGGTACAACATATATGTTAGGTGACAAGAACTTATGCGTTGTTGTTGGGTCAAAGCATGCACGTGGGGCTTGTTCCTTGTAATTTATTGCCAACTTTGATCATGTTATCCATGCTTAGACTAGTTACTTATCAAATTGATCGTTATTTTTGCGTTTATGGGCTTTCCCTGATAATTGAGTATTGTTTTTAAAGTTGAGGTTGGTATTGTGGAACCATTTTGACGTAAGGATTGTTTCATTCTATCTCTCTATTGTTATATATTCATTGTTATATAGTAAGGGATGGTATTAATGCACGAAGGGTGATTCCATGCCGTATTTGAGTGTTAATGCACAAAGGGTGATGCCGTGCCATATTGTGAGTGTTACTGCAAGAAGAGTGATGCCATGTCATATTTTAAGAGTTAATGCACGAAGGGTGATGCCGTACCGTATCTATTGATTTATGATGAAAGTGAGAGTAAAAACACGAAGGTGATGCCGTGCAGTATTATTGTTCTATTGTGAGGTCGAGAGTAAAAGCACGAAGGGTGATGCCGTGCAGTTTTATTCATTGTGTTTATTCATTTTACTGGTTAAAGGCATATTGACTCTTCTGATTATCATTTCTTGCTGTATTTTATCGTATCATGTACCCCTTTTGCATTCCCATCCCAATAGTACATTTTTAGCCTTTATTTGTTCTTATCTTATACGTATATTGTTATTTTCACATGTTATTTACGCGGGTGTCTTGTCATAACCTTGTCACTACTTCGTCGAGTTTAGGCTCGACACTTACAGAGTACATGGGGTCGATTGTACTCATACTACACTCTGCACTTCTTGTAGAGATTTTGGTATGAGTCCTAGCTGTACGTGAGGCATTTCAGTTCAGAATTGCTTTTGGAGACTCGAGGTAGATCTTTTGGCGTCCGACCTTGAAGTCCCCTTCAATTTCCCCTATTTTGCTATTTTTTTATCAAGTTAATTGTATTTACTTCAGACCATGTTTGTAGAGATTCTAGAAGCTTGTGAATTCTGATTTCAAATCTGGGTTGTACTAGATATTATAAGCTCTTATATTATTCCGCACTCAGTTTTATTTTTATTTCGTCTTAATTGATTTTTTTATTGGAATTGGTTAAAATTGGCTGAAAGATTCCTCTAACGTTGACTTGCCTAGTAAGTGAAATGTTAGGAGTCATCATGGTTCCGAAGGTGGAAATTTCAGGTCGTTACAAGTTGGTATCAGAGCACTAGGTTTCCTAGGTCTCACAAGTCATGAGAAGGCTTAGTAGAGTCTGTAGGATCAGTACAGAGACATCTGTACTTATCTTCTAGAGGCAATGTGTTTACCTCGAAAAATGTGAGTAACAATTATAGATAATTTTTGGTTTTAAAGATATGTGATATATTTTAATACTAGTTATTATACAAGTAATTGTAAGCTTAAGTAAGAAAAAATGATGATCCAAATCAGTGTTGTTGGAGCAATAGGGGGCCTCGAGCTTGGTTATCCCAGGGACCTCGAGGTCAGCTAAGAACAATAAAGTATAAACAGTAAAGTAAAGACAATAAAGCTGAAGAACAATAAAGTATGAACAGTAAAGTAAAGACACTAAATCTGAAGAACAATTGTTGAGAACGTTAAATAAGGAAAGAAGAATGGAATGTTCTATTGTTGAGAATAATGTGAGATGATTCTTACAAAATGATTGGGGTCCCCTTTATATAGGAGGAGAAAATCCCAATATAGTACATTCCTAATTGTAGTAACGAATTCTATTGGTACTGGTGTATAACAACCTAGTACGGACCTATACCATTTTGTACAAATCTTATCCTTTAATTTATGCCCTGATCCACGTGCCTTTGAGAAATTCCCGCTCTTTCTTGATTGACTTCGAGATAGTGCTGCCCTCGATGTAGGTCGTGCAAGGCCTTCGATCAGCTTTCTCGAGGTATGTGTCCCTCAGCTGGGTTCGACCTCCATCTTGATTTGCTCGGACTTGAACTCGTAGCCCAATTTAAGACCTCGAAATCGAGCTCCCTGATTTTGACCGTATAAAGATAGTCCCCGCGTTTCTTCAAATGAAATGATTGGGACGATTTGAACCTCGACTTTCCCGAACCTCCAGTGATGATGTCATCTTCGTGATGCCAGTATTCGAAGTGACCAAAATATCCCATCGGCTCACTTCCCAAAAACATTGAATGCACGCTAGTGTTGGTCGGCCATTAATTCCACTGAACCGTCGCTTCCCCTCTATAAATACGAGGCATTTTCCCTTAGTAAAGAACTTTACCCTTTCTTCAATCTTTTCCAATCTTCGTCTCTTTCTTCAATCACTCACTTCCTCCGCCTTTTTAAATGCCAGAAAAATGAAAAGCTTTTGTCGGAAACAATACATCCCTGTGCACCCACATTCCTTAGATTACAACCATGGACAAAACATCCAAGACGGTCCCTAAAAAAGATAAAGCATCATCTTCCTCTGCCTCCCGGTCGGCCAAACCGGTGGTACGACCAACACTTGAAGAGATCACCCCTGGTGATTACATCATCAAGAAGGACTTTGGTGTAGAGAATTCTCCCGATGTTGAAGGCCGATGGGAGCACGTATCCCGATACATTAGCCTGATAATGAAGCTGCTCACCAAGGAAGTAAAGAAGTATTGTCGGTGGGGAGACGAAGTCGAGGTCCATATCCCAAGGCCTGACGAAAGCATAACTACCCATAAGGAGGGGGTTTTGAGTGTTTACACTTACCCCTTCACACTTGGGCTCCCTCAGTTCAGTGGTGATCGACTTTTGTAAGACGTACAAAAACACCCTCGGTCAAATCCACCATTCGTTCTCGTGTATCGTGATCATGCTGCGATATTTCTCTGAAAAAGGCCAAGGGTTTGGAATTCACCCTCAGCCACCTAATTCAGTTGTATCGGCCATAGTTATTTTGAGGGCTCATCAAGCTGCAGCGCCGAACAACGAAATCCTTCTTCTCCAGCACCGACAAAACCATTGATCGGGGTTGGATGGGCTGATTTGTTAGGGTAAGGACTTCGGACATCATCCCCGAGGAAAAAATGCCATTCCCGGAGCGGTGGAACTTCAACCATAAGTGGAGTCCATATTATTTTTTTGTATCTATTCATGTTCTTTTGTATTCCATAACGCTCTTATCTTTATTTTGGTAGCTAATACTTGGGCACCCCTAGCGATGCCTGACCTCGAGGATTGGGTCAGAAAGTTAGCTGCCACTTCTTCCTATGATGAGCGCAAGTGGCGCAAATTAGTGAAGGGCTAGTGGGAGGCCAAGAACCACAGTGAGTGCCTTTCTTATAGTTTCAATATTCTCCATACATTTGGTGGCATTTTTACTTATCCATGCTTGCTTATGTAGGCCTTGGAGATGCGTCCGAGATGAGGCCGGCCCCGCTTGGAGAAAAAACCAAGCCTTCAAATTCAAAGTCCGAGAAGGACAAGAAAAGGAAGAGGGTCTCAAAACCCGAGGACCCTCAATATAAGAAGACACCCGCCCGAAGGTTGCAGAAAAGATATGTTCAAACGGGCGCAAACTTGGCCCAAGACTAATGCTGAAGAGAATAATGATGAAGGGTCGGCGCTGGTGAATCGAGCTAGGAAACCAATCGAGGTCACCAAGCCTTTCAAACTCGACACATCATCCCGTGGTGAGGATGCCCCGAAGGGAGAAACGGGCAAGGCCCCTACATCTCTGGAGGTCAAGATCGACCCTCTGCCTTCAACAACTATACCAGAGGTGGTAGATTCTGAGACCCCCAATGATAATGAGAACGTCCCGAGTGAAGAGCTCGGGTCTATGACAATGGGTCACTCCTTTTCGTTGCCAACCTATTCTGAGGGGGCAATCAAAGAATCCAACGCTATGCCTAAGCCTGACCCAAATAAGGCTATCGAAGATGATCCTTTTCAGGGTTGCTATGCCAGGATCGCGGATGCCAACAACTTTAATGATGCATCCTCCCTTTTCGAAGAGGCTGAGCATCTCCTTATTGGGGTAAAGACCTGCCCTTTCTATTGCAAGTTTTCCTCCCTTTGTCTTCTTTCAACTGATATGTTCCCATTTCATGCATAGGCCATTGCAAAGTTTAGAGCTGAGCTGGGTCAATGTGTGGCCGAGCTCAAGAAGGCTTCAGGCGAAGAAAAGGCCTTGAGGCTCCTCTGTAGCCAGAAAGAAGAGGAGCTTAAGAATTTCCGAACGACTTTGGCTAAGGCTAAAAAAAGTGATTCTGAGCTGGATAAGCAGGTAACTTTAATTTTAACGAAGTTTGGCATTTTTGGCACTTCTTCAGAGGCTAATACTTTGATATCTCAGCTACAGCAAAATTTGAACATGATTGGGCAGCTCTATGGTGAGGTTGACGAGTTCGGCCTAATTGTCAATAGTGGAAGAAGAACATGGATCAACTTGCTGCCGAAAAGTAAGCTGTTAAGGCCAAACTGGCCTCGGCTGAAGCTCAGCTTAGAGGTGTTGAAGCGAAAGGCCTGGCTCAGGCTGGGAAAATCGAAGGGTTGGAGGCCGATCTTAACCCAGTTTGAAGCTGCACATGCTAAGGCTGAAGCTGTACAGGCTAAGGGCAAAGCTGAGAAGACGAAAGTTGCGGCTGACAAATCCGTTGCCATATATGTGAGGGAAGCCGTGGCTATTTAGGCTAACTTGAGGGAGGCCTCTGATCGGGGGAGACATAGAAGTGAATTGGCAAAGTACCAAGCCCGGAAGGAGACTTTCGAGGAAATTCATGCTCGAGGGTTTGACCTTGCCGGGGATATAGCTGAAGCAAGGGCAGGGGAAACCGATGCTAGGTTTATTATCTCCTCCGGTGACGAGGATGTGGTGAGTGGCTCCGGGGATGAGGAAAGTGAAGAAGATGCTTTCGAAGGGGAAGAGACACCTGAAGATGAAGCCACTGAAGATGAGGATGACACTACTGGAGGCGTGGCCCCAGAAATAGATTAGGTTCCCTTTTTGTGCAAGGGCCCTTCGTGGGTGTTATAATATGTTTTGTAAATTTCCCCCATGAATATAAAACAGCTTTTTGCCATGTCCTTGATTTGTGTTGACTTTTATTTTGTCCCCGTTTATGAGAAATTTCGATAATTCAAATGTTAAGCTCGAGTGTCGGTTTAGACTCGTAATAAGCCCTTAGGATTTCATTACTCAAGATCATACCCCTTGGGGTTTGAGATGATCTCCGAGCCGAACATAAAATCAGTTTAATGAGAGCTCGGGGTAACGGGGTCTTTGGGTCCGAGTTAAATGAGAACGGGGTCTCGAACTCCCATAAGCCTTTGGCTCTATATTTCTTTTAAGCTGGCCCTTAGGTTCTTGAATATCGGCCCTTAGGCTCTTTTTTAGAATTGGCCCTTAGGCTCTTTTTTAGAATAGGCCCTTAGGCTTTTTTTTAGAATTGGCCCTTAGGCTCTTTAAATTGGGCCGTTTCGCCCTCTAAAATGGCTATATAATTTTTCCCACATTTCGGCTAAAAGACTTAGTGAAATTTTAGTTATGCCTTAGCATGTGTTTTTGTACCCATTGGGTTTTTCAAAGGCTCGACGTATCGGAACCTTATTAGTCATTTCGTTTGTGTAGACATGATTGAATACCTCTTAATGGTTTGTCGAAGGCTGGTGTTATCGAAGCCTTTGGATCATTTGAGGGATGATTTATCGAAGCCCTTAAATTTTTCGGGGACCAAATTTATCGAATCCCCTTATATTTTGCTTTTGCTAGGGGTAGCCTGACTTAACCGATTTTTTAATGTTTGAAGGCCTTTAATTTTATAGAGGAAATCAGACGTCTCTGCATCGCATTATTTTGGCCTTAGTCTTTTTGTGACCATAGTCTTTAGTATGGCTGTAGCCTTCGGGTTTGTCACTTGGACTTGTTTCCCGATAACTTTCAAAACTTGTTCGAAAAGTTAGTCCCTGAGGAAACTGGCCTCGGTCTTCGTTTCGAGGGGGTGCCTCTTTGAGGTCTTATGAATTCGATTTTTCGATGACTCTAATGTATTGCCTGTTAGTGACAGTCCCCGAGTATTTCGGGGTGCTTTGGCCCGTGAGCCACTTCCCGTAGGATTGTAAGTGTAGAGCTCGTATGAGACACAAGGTATTTTTGATATAACCAGAATGCTTCCTTAAATAGTTGATACATGCGTACATGTTTTGCTGTCGGGGCTCGACTATTCTATATGGACATGGTTCATTTGACCGTTTGGCCCATTACAAAGTTCTCCTATCGAGGCCCTCTTAGGCGTGAAATATCTTTCTCAAAAATATAACCTCCGAGGGTGATGCCCCCCAGTATTCGAGGTTGATCGGAAAGAAGCCTTGAATACTTGTTGAATGTTCCTTAGGTAGCATATGAGTATTGCCTCGTTAAAAACCTTGCCGGTAAAACCAATTTGGGATAAAACCCAATCTAAGGAAAAAAGAGTGCAACGCATGCTTTTAAACCCAAGGCCTTCGAGCTGAAGGATGGCTCGATGTCTCCAATCGAACGTATGCAAGGAGTTAGTTTTAAATACAAAATGGGAAAGGGGAGAGGGTCATACCTCAACAGTAATATCGCTTGAGCATTGATAGATTCCAATTGTTTGGTAGTTGCTCTCCTTCCATTGTGCTAAGTTTGTAGGATCCTTTCCCTATGACTCCGAGGACACGGTACGATCCTTCCCAATTAGGACCTAGCATCCCTTTGTTTGGGTCTCGAGTGTTGAGAGTGACTTTCCTTAGGATTAAGTCCCCGACTCTGAAATATCGAAGGTTCTTCCTTCTATTGTAATACCTATCGATCCTTTATTTTTGCGCGACCATTTGAATTAATGCGGCCTCACGCTTTTCATCGAGTAGTTAAAGAGAAGTGTTCATAGCTTTGTGATTTGAGTCCTCGGTGGCATGTTAAAACCTGACGCTAGGTTCCCCGACTTTGACTGGGATCAATGCTTCAGATTCGTATACCAATGAAAATAGGGTCTCCCCTATGCTTGACTTTGAAGTTGTTCGATATGCCCATAGCACCTCGGGCAATACTTCTCTCCATTTTCCCTTAGCATCATCTAACCTTTTCTTTTAATTTCGAACGATGGTTTTGTTTGTGGACTCAACCTGACCATTTGCACTTGGGTGGTAAGGTATTGATAGAATCCTTTTGATTTTATGGTCCTGAAGGAATTTTGTCACTTTGCTGCCAATGAACTGTTTCCTATTGTCACACGTTATTTCGGCGGGTATCCCGAACCGACATATGATATGGTCCCATATGATGTCGATGAATTCTTTTTCTCTTACTTTCTCGAAGTCATGCGCTTCAACCTATTTTGAGAAGTAGTCAGTCATAAACAAAATAAATCTAACTTTACCTGGCACCGTTGGTAGGGGGCCGACGATGTCCATCACCCATTTCATGAATGGAAACGGTGATAAGACCGAGTGGAGCTGTTCACCGGGTTGATAGATTATTGGTGCAAATCTCTAGCACTTGTCACACTTCCAAACGAACTCCTTGGTATATTTTTCCATGCTATCCCAATAATACCCTACTCTGATCACCTTGCGAACCAGAGAGTCTGCACCGGAATGGTTCCCACATGTGCCCTCATGGATTTCCCATAGTACGTAATCAGTGTCCCCGGGTCCCAAACATACTACCAGTGGTCCATCGAAGGTTTTTCTGTACAACATTCCATTTTCATCGAGCGAGAATTGAGCTGCTTTAGCTCAAGTGTTCTTGACTCTTTTGGGGTTCGTGGGGAGCTTCCTATGCTTCAGGAATCGACGTACTTATTCCTCCAATCCCACATTAAACTTGTTGAATTAATCTGTGCATGGCCTTCTTCGACCACCAACTTCGATAGCTAGACGACAACCCCCGGGACGATATCGTCTTCTTCGACCGATGGCCCCAAGTTTGCAAGTGCATCAGCCTCGCTATTCTGTTCTTGAGGTACGTGGTCCAGTGTCCAATCCTTGAAGCGGTGCAATGTCATTTGAAGTTTGTCTAAGTACCTTTTCATTCGATCATTTCGAACCTCTAAGCTTCCGTTCACATGATTTACTACCAAAAGGGAATCACACTTTGCCTCGATGACCTTTGCTCCAAGGCCCTTAGCTAGCTCAAGACCTGCAATCATGGATTCATACTCGGCCTCGTTGTTAGTCAATTTAGAAGTTTTGATAGATTGCCTAATAACACTGCCCGTAGGCGGTTTCAAAACGAAATCGAGCTTGGACCCTTTCACATTCAAGGCACCATCTGTGAAGAGGGTCCAAACTCTCAATGATGTACCCATTTTTAGCAAGATTTCCTTTTCTACTTCGGGTACGAGGGCAAGTGCGAAGTCGGCTACGAAGTCTGCCAGAATTTGAGACTTGATAGCCCTTCGAGGCTGATATTCAATATCATATCCTCTAAGTTCGATGGCCCATTTGGCCAATATGCCCGATAATTCGGGCTTATGCAAGATATTTCGAAGCGGGGATGTAGTCAGTACACATAGATGATGGCATTGAAAATATGGTTTTAATTTTCTAGATGCGCTTATTAATGCAAGACCTAATTTTTCCAAATGTGGGTACCTGGTTTCAGCATCTCCTAGGGTTCGACTCACCTAATAGATAGCAAATTGCGTACCTTGATCTTCTCGAACCAGCACACCACTTATCGCTACCTCGGACACAGACAAATACAAGTAGAGTGTTTCATCCTCCTTTGGAGTATAGAGCATGGGTGGGCTCGAGAGATAGCGTTTTAATTATTCCAAAGATTGCTGGAACTCCAGGGTCCATGTGAAGTTGTCCTTCTTTTTAAGTAGGGAAAAGAAGTGATGGCTCCAATATAATGACCTCGAGATACATCGACCTAGGGTAGCTATCCGTCCAGTCAGCCATTGCCGGCTTTCACATTATTTACCACTGTGATTTCCTCGATGGCTTTGATTTTGTTGGGGTTGATCTCGATACCTATATTTGATACCATGAAGCCCAAGAACTTTCCCAAGCCGACTCCAAAAGCGCATTTCTCGGAATTGAGCTTTATTTTATACTTTCTATGGATGTCAAAGGTCACCTGCAAATGGGTCAAATGGTCCTCTGAGCGCAGGTACTTAACTACCATATCATCAATATCAACTTTCATGGATTTTCCTATTTTATGTTCAAAAATCTTATTAACTAGACGTTGATATATGGCTCCTGCATTTTTTAGCCCGAAGGGCATTACATTATAAAAATACGTACCATACTTCATGATGAATGAAGTTTTTTCCCAGTCCTCCAGGTTCATTTGAATTTGGTTGTACTCGGAGTAGGCGTCGAGAAAGGTAAGGATCTCGTGGCCGGCCGTAGCATCGATCAAACGATCGATGTTCGGCAATGAGGAAGAATCCTTAGGGCATGCTTTGTTCAAATCTTTGTAATCTACACATATTCTAAGTTTATTCCCCTTTTTAGGAACTACAACTACATTAGCTAGCCATTCTAGATATTTTACCTCCTTGATGGATCCTATTTTGAGAAGTTTAGTTACCTCATTTTTGAAGAAAGCATGCTATACCTCGGACTGAGGTCTCCTCTTCTGCTTCAGCGGCTTAAATCTGGGATCGATACTTAGTCGATGGGTAGTTATCTCTGGTGGGATCCCTGTCATATCGAAGTGGGACCAAGCGAAGCAATCAATATTATCGATCAGAAACTGAATGAGTTTTTTCCTGAGTTCGGGGGTTGACCCCGTCCCCAGGTGTACCTTTTGTTCTAGAAGATGCTCGACTAATATGACCTGCTCGAGTTCTTCGACCGTGGATTTCGTCGCTTCTGATTCCTCGGGTGAAATGAAAGTTCGGGGAATGAGGAAATCTTCTTCTTCATCCTCGACCACCTATTTATCGAACACCTGTCCCTTGGGCTCAATCGAAGGCACATGCTATTATTGCTATTTGGCCACCTGTTTGTCCTTCGATTTTTTCGATGTGGATGGCGTCGATACCGATGCCAAGTCGTGTACTGCAAACATCTCCTTAGCTGCATGCTGCTGTCCATTTACTATTTTCATGCCATCCTTTGATGGGAACTTCATCATTTGATGGAGGGTCGATGGCACCGCCCTCATTCTATGGATCGACGGCCTTCCGAGCAAAGAATTATACCTCATGTCACCTTCGATGGCATGAAACTTGGTGTGTTGTATGGTTCCAGCCACGTTGACTGGGAAGATGATTTCTCCCCTTGTTGTTTCACTTTCCATGTTAAAGCCATTCAAGACCTGAGATGCCAATATGATTTGATCGAGCAACCTGAGCTGCTTTACGACCCTTGACCTGATTATATTGCCGAACTACCTGGATCCACGAGAACACGTTTAACTTGAACTTTACTCAAAAGGATAGAAATTACCAGTGCATCATTGTGAGGTTGAGATAAAGCCTCAACGTCTTCCTTGCTGAAAATGTGAGGGTGTCATCGGGCAAGTAATCCTGAGTCTGTTTCTCCCTTGTGATGGATACTTTGGTACATTTGAATACTGGTCCCTGTGGGACGTCGATTCCACCGATGATCATGTGAATGACATGTTGAGGTTATTCAGGTTCATTCTTTCTACCTGCATCCCTCTCCCTAAAATGATCCTTAGCCCGATCGCTTAAGAATTCTCGAAGGTGGCCCTCATTGAATAACCTAGCCACCTCCTCCCTTAGCTTCCTGCAATCCTCCGTTCTATGACCATGCGTGCCATGATACTTGCACATCAAGTTCGGGTTCCTCTGGGGGGGATCGGCTTGAATTGGCCTGGGCCACTTAGTATCTTTGATTCTCCCAATAACCGAGACGATCCCTGATGCATCTATGCTGAAATTGTATTCTCATAATCGAGGGACCTCGGCGAGGTCGGCGTGCTTATCGAACACGTTCTTGCTCATGAGTCCCCAAGAACCTTGACCTTGCTCACTTCTTCGATCGCTCCGAGAGGTGTTGTGGCTCGGGCCGTTGTTTCTTCGATCGGCATATGGTTGATACCATTCTCTGTTGAATCTTGATCACCGGTCTGTGTCCCTCATGGGCTTGGCTGCAAATCTGTTAGGATGAACTGAGCCCGAGGTGGCTCCCAACCGGTCGTCCTCGACCCTAATTTTTGACTGATAACGATTGTGCAAATCCGACCATGTCACAGTTGGATATTCAATCAAGTTCTGCTTTAGCTGCCGAGATGTAATCGCGCTCCTTTCATTCAAACCTTGCATAAGGGCCTGAACTGCCCAGTCATCAGAGACTGGTGGCAATTCCATTCTTTCCATTTGAAACTGGGACACGAACTCCCTCAGTATCTCGTCATCCCTTTGTTTTATTTTGAAGACATCCGATTTTGTTGTGGCCACCTTTATGGCCCCGGCGTGTGCTTTCACGAAGGCATCCACCAACATAGCAAATGAGTCAATGGAGTTAGCAGCTAAGTTGTGATACTAGATCATAACTCCTTTTGATAATGTTTCCCCTAACCTTTTTAACAATACTGACTCGATTTCATCATCATTCAAGTTATTTCCTTTGATTCCACAAGTGTATGAAGTAATATGTTCATTAGGGTCAGTTGTTCCATTATATTTTGGTTTATCAGGCATATAAACTTCTTGGGAATGGTTATTGGAGCCACACTTGGGGGGAAGGGTTTTTGTATAAACTTTTTTGAGTCTAGTCCTTTCGAAATCGGAGGTGCTCCTGGTATCCGGTCGACTCTTGAATTTTAGGTCTCCACCTTTTTGTCATTTTCTTCAATTTTCATTTCTCCGGATTCGATTCTTTTGATCATCTCTTCGAGAATTTTCATAATAGCGGGATCAGTCCCCGAGCCATTTTCATCGGGCCTTTCAGGCGCATGTTCTGTATGCCGGGCGTCCACTGGTTCTGTGGTGTTTGGAGTTTTATTTTGACTCTGAAGTTGAGTAATGACGACTTGATGAGCTTTCAGCATCTCAAATATCACTTGGAGGTTGACTCCTCCTTCATCCATTCCTCGCGTTTCTTGGCCTCCGTCCCGGGCTTCCTTGTGTGCATTCTTTACGGGGTCTGTGCCTGTGTCCATGTTTAGAGCGTTGTGCAAACTGATATCAACTGGCTCCACATTTGGCACTCGCTTAGGGTTTATGGGTGGTACACCAAGCTCAATACCACTATTTTCTTCGAGTCCCTCACTATCAGGAGCTGGTGCGTTTTGTGTGCTAGACATATTTTAGCCTAAAATCAAAAAATCTTTGACAAGAAAAAGCGTGAAAAATAATGTGTGTTATCAGAAAACTAGCACTAAAATAATCACTATTATCTTTAGCCCCACGGTGGGCGCCAAATTGTTTACCTCAAAAAATGTGAGTAACAATTAAAGATAATTTATGGTTTTAAAGATATGTGATGTATTCTAATACTAGTGATTATACAAGTAATATTAAGCTTAAGCAAGAAGAAATGATGAAACAAATCAGTGTTGTTGGAGAAATAGGGGGCCTCGAGCTTGGTTATCCCAGGGACCTCGAGGTCAGCTAAGAACAATAAAGTATGAATAGTAAAGTAAAGACAACAAAGCTGAAGAACAATTGTTGAGCACGTTAAACAAGGAAAGCAGAATGGAATGTTACTATTGCTGTGTATAATGTGAGATGATGCCATGATTGCGGTCCCCGTTATATAGGAGGAGAAAACCCCAATATAGCATATTCCAAATTTTAGTGGAGAATTCTATTGGTACAAGTGTATAACAACCTAGTACGGACCTGTACCATTTCGTACAAATTTTATCCTTTAATTTATGCCCTGATCTACGTGCCCTTGATAAATTCCCGCTCTTTCTTGATTGACTTCGAGATTGTGCTGCCCTCGGTGTAGGTCATTCCAGGCCTTCGATCAGCTTCCCCGAGGTATGTGTCCCTCGGCTGGGTCCAACCTCCATCTCGATTTGCCCGAACTAGGACTCATAGCCCAATTTAAGACCTCAAAATCGGGCTCCCTGATTTTGACCGTATACACTATGAAGTTTAGGAACAAATTTCACTTATATTCTTCTCTATCGTGTGATTTTGTTCTCTTATTTCTAATTGAACTCTTCAGGGCGCCATTCTCTATGGCACCAACTGTCTCTCAGGATGGGGGAGGAGCACAGACTCCATTACTCACCTTTCAGAGCAGATGGCTCCCAGTATCAGACTCCAGCAGCCCAGCCAATTTGGGTAATTCAACCAGTTGTTGAGACACAAGCCGGTGATGGACCAGCCATGTCTTTTGAGGGCTTATTGATATTGGACAAGTTTGCCAAGCTCTTTCTAGTTCACTTCAGTGGTCCACCTTCTGAGGACCCATAGGATTATCTTGACTGCTGCCATGAGGTGCTGCGGAATATGGAGATAGTTGAGACCAATAGGGTCGATTTTGCTGATGATAGGTTCTGCCAAGAGATAATGGAAGAATTTCGTAGCTACCAGGTATTGGGTCACCTGCTCTTACTTGGTCAAGTTCTCTCAAATATTTCTTGAGAAATTCCTTTCTATCATACTGAGAGAGGATTATCGTAGGCAGTTTGAGCATCTCCAGCATGGCGTTATGTCAGTCACTCAGTATGTGACCCATTTTGTGGATGTGGCCCATCATTCTATTCTTCTGCTTCCTATCAAGAGAGAGAGATATGGCGAGGAGGTTTATTGAGGGACTCGCTCAGCCTATCGAGTTGCAGATGGCCGAGGAGACCGTGAGTGAGATTTTTTCCAGATAGCTTCTAATATGGACAGGCAAGTCGAGATAGTTCTTGCACACGGGGATGTCAGGGGTCTGATAAGAGGCCTCGTCATTCTGATGGGTTCAGTGGTGCCTCGTCTTGAGGCAGGGGTAATTTTGGTAGAGGCCATCATCCAAGGCCATTTCATTCAGCACTCCAGGCATCCCATAGTGCTTCAGGCAGTCGTGGCCATCATATGTCTTATTCTTATCAGCTAGCCTACAGTGCACCACCAGCTCCTATTAGTGCACATTTGCTTCAGACATTTCAGGGTGGTTACTCAGTTTGACAAGATCAGTTTCAGGGTCAGCAGTCACACTAGCCAAGGTCCTGTTATACATGTGGTGATCCATAGCACATTGCTAGATTTTTCCCTCAGCCATCGAGCAGCTCATAACATTAAGGTTCTCGTTCCATGGTCCCGGAACCAGGTTCTTTACCACTTGCTCAACCAGCTAGAGGTAGGGGTTAGGCAGATTAGGTGGAGGTCAGGCTATTAGAGGTGGAGATCAGGCTGCTAGAGGTGGAGGCCAGCAAGCCAGGGCCCGTCCTAGAGATGTAGTTGTGACCTCTGTTAGGTTCGCATTTGCGAGATATTCCTCACATTTACAAAGAGTAGCTAGGGCATCTCAGGTTCGCATTTGCGAACTAGACTTCGCTTTTGTGAAGTGGGACTGGGAGTGGCTTGATCGCATTTGCGATCATTATAGTCGCAATTGCGGAAGATCAATGTTCACATTTGTGAACAAAACATCGCAAATGCGATGATAGCAGAGATGGTAAGAATTCACATTTGCGAAGGTTTTTTCGCCCCAGGTCGCAATTGCGACATCTGCAAGTGATCAAATAGCTGGAAAATGGGATTTTCTTTCATTCTTCAAATTTTCAAAACAAGAAAACCCTAGAGGCTATTTTCCCAAGAACCTTTCTTCCCCAAATCATTGGTAAGTGATTCTATCCTATTTTATTTCAATCTCTCATTACATTTCATAAGATTTTAACCTAAAATCTAGTGTTGTCATGGTGGAAATTGGGGGTTTGGGTAGAATTAGAAATTTTTGTAAAATTGGGATTTACACCTCAAATTGAGGTTGGATTTCAAAACAAATCACATAACCGAGCTTGGGGGTGAATGGGTAATTGAATTTTGGTGCGAATTTTGAGTTGGACCAAGCAGGACCAGGAGTTGACCTTTGTTGACTTTTTCAATAATGGCCTAAATTAAATCTTCTGCGATCGTAGGTAGTTGCTTAGGCTTAATGTGAATCGTTTGGTTGGTAATTTGCTAGATTCTATTGGTTCAGAGGCTTGCTGGAAAGGTAAAACTGTGGTTGAGCTTTGAGTTGATCCTTTGAGCGAGGTAAGTGTCGTGGTTAATCTTGACTTGAGGGATTAGGATTTGTTTGCCTATTTGCTACATGCTTAGGTGTTGGGTACAATGTGTATGTTAGGTGACAAGTACTTATGCATTGTTGTTGGGTCAAAGCATGCGGGTGAGACTTGTTCCTTGTAGTTTATTGTCTACTTTGATCATGTTATCCATGCTTAGACTAGTTACTTATCAAATTGGTCGTTCTTTCCGTGTTTACGGGTTTCAGTGATAATTGAGTATTATTTCTAAAGTTGAGGTTGGTATTGTGAAACCATTTAGACGTAAGGCTTGTTCTTGTTCATTCTATCTCCCTGTTGTTATATGTTCATTGTTATATGGCAAGGGAGAGTATTAATGCACGAAGGGTGATACCGTGTCGTATTTGAGTGTTAATGCACGATGGGTGATGCCGTGCCATATTGTGAGAGTTAACGCACGAAGGGTGATGTCGTGCCATATTTTGAGAGTTAATGCACGAAGGGTGATGCCATGACTTATCTATTAATTTATGATGAAAGTAAGTGTAAAAGCACGAAGTGTGATGCCGTGCAGTATTATTGTTCTATTGTGAGGTTGAGAGCAAAAGCCCGAAGGGTGATGCCGTGCAGTATTATTGTTCTATTGTGAGGTTGAGAGCAAAAGCTCGAAGGGTGATGCCGTGCAGTTTTATTCATTTTGTTTATTCGTTTTACTAGTTAAAGGCATATTGAATATTCTGATTATCATTTTCCTACTGTATTTTATCGTATCTTATACCCCTTTTGCATGTCCCCACCCAGTCCCCACCCAATAGTATATGTTTAGTCTTTATTTGTTGTTTTCTTTTACGTATATTGCTATTTGCATAGGTTATTTACGTGGGTGTCTTGTCATAGCCTTTTCACTACTTCGTCGAGGTTAGGCTCGACACTTACGAAGTACATGGGGTCGGTTGTACTCATACTACACTCTGCACTTCTTGTGCAAATTTTGGTACGGATCTCAGTTGTCCGTGAGGCATTTTAGTTCGGAACTATTTTTGGAGACTCGAGGTAGATCTGCTGGCATCTGAAAACCTTGAAGTCACCTTCTATTTCCTCTATTTTATTGTTCTTTTCATTCAAGACAGTTGTATTTACTTCAGACCCTATTTTGTAGAGATTCTAGAAGCTCGTGAACTGTGACTCCAGATCCGGGTTGCACTAGATATTATTAGCTTTTATATTATTCCACACAGAGTTTTAGTTTTATTTTGGCTTAATTGATTTTGTTATTGTAATTGGTTAAAATTAGCTTAAGGATTCCTCTAACGTTGGCTTGCCTAGCAAATGAAATGTTAGGAACCGTCATGGTCCAGAAGGTGAGAATTTTGGGTCATGACAAGTTGATATCAGAGAACTAGGTTTCCTAGGTCTCACAAGTTACGAGCAAGCTTAGTAGAGTCTGGAGGATCGGTACGGAGACGTCTGTACTTATCTTCCGGAGGCTATAAAGTTTAGGAACAAATTTCACTTCTATCTTCTCTGTTGTGCGATTTTGTTCTCTCATTGCTAATTGAACTCTTCTACTCTTGTTCTCTACCAGATGGCGAGAACATGTACTGCATCTTCAGCTGGACATCAGCCGAAGCCCCCAGTGGCAGATCCTACGATAGGCAAAGGTCGAGGCCGAGGTTGCGCCAGAGGCCGAGGTAGGGGCATATGGCTCCCTAGTATTAGACTCCAGCAGCACAACCAATTGGTGTAGTTCAGCCGGTTATTGCGGCACAGGCCGGTGATGGACCAACCATGTCTTCTGAGGGCTTATTGAGATTGGACAAGTTTACCAAGCTCTTTGTAGTTCACTTCAGTAGTGCACCTTCTGAGGACCCACAAGATTATCTTGACTGCTGCGGAACATGAGGATAGTTGAGACCAATGGGGTCGATTTTGCTGTGTTTCAGATGATTGGTTCCGCCAAGAGATGGTGGAAGGATTTTGTAGCTACCATACTTGCTGGGTCGCCTGCTCTTAGTTGGGACCAATTCTCTAAGATATTTCTAGAGAAGTTCTTTCCTATAACACTAAGAGAGGATTATCGCAGGTAGTTTGAGCATCTCCAGCAAGGCAGTATGTCAATCACTCAGTCTGAGACCCGTTTTGTGGATCTGGCCCGTTATGCTATTCTTCTGCTTCATATCGATAGAGAGATGGGGGGGGGGTGAGGAGGTTTATTGGACTCGCTCAGCCTATCAAGTTGCAGATGTCCTAGGAGACCGGGAGTGAGATTTCTTTTCAGACAGTTCCTAATGTCGCTAGTCGAGTTGATAGGTTACAAGTACTTTGGTTATAAGTACTTTACTTTATGTTTTGATGATCTAACAAACTTATTATCCAAAACTAGATAAGGAACCTGTTACACATTTACAACACCTCAAGATCACAAGGTTCTAGGTTGGGACTCATCGTGGAAATATGATTCAACTCCTCAGAGTGGAAGGAACAACTGAGGGGCCATGTCCCTACTAGTTTCCGAGGAGACTGTGTGAAGTCAACTTTCCAGTGGAAAGTTGCTGCCTACACACGGTACAGTGCTGCAGTCAACTTTCAAGGGAAGACTTTTTACCTACCTTGCTTGCAACATTGTAAGTGATGTCACACATGTATATATACGTTCAAGGGAGGTGAAACAAAATGACTTGAACATTTTGATAAGCTCATTCACGTGACTATCCAACAAGCAAGTTTCAAGTCCCTCAAGAACAAAGAACAAAGCAACTACGAACCAGTTCCCACATCGAGTTATTGTGTCCTTAGTTGAGTTGTAACTTTGTAATAGTTCTTCAAATTGTAATTCCTATCTAGCTTATTTAGAAGCATTTTATAGGAACATCTTTGTAAACCTTAAACCTACGTGCTTAAGTCTTGGCTAGAGTTAGTCAAGTTTCAAAGTATTTGCAATAGAGTTATTGCAAAGTGGCTTGTAATAGGTGTGTTACAAGTTAGCGAGGGTTTAAGAGTTTAGTTCCTAGGTTGCATCGGTTGTAATCTGAAAGTTGTTCAGTAGTGAAGTTGAAATACTACAAGGGTAGGTCGAGGTTTTGAATACCCTTGAGCTGGGAATTTTCCACGTAAAATTCCCCCTGTCATTTAATTTCTGCTTTGTGTGTATGTACTGTCGAACCTGATAGAGAACATGGTTCTCTAAAGAAGTTGGTGGAATCATATATTCCATCAATTTGTATTAGAGCAGGTTCTTTATATCAGGTTAACACCTAGAAAGGATCCTCATGGCAGCTTTTCCAAATTTCGAAGAAGGCTAGTCTACGTACAGACCTCCTAGGTTTAACGGTCAATACTATGGGTGTTAGAAAACTAGGATGCTTGACTTCATTATGGCTGAAGACTCTGAGCTATGGGATGTAATATGTGACAAACCATTTTTCTCTACAAAGAACCTTGGAGATCCAACTGTAGCCATTCCCAGGATGAGAAAAGAATTCAATGATGCTGATAGAAAGGCCATAGAAAAAAATTTCGAGCAAAGAAAATTCTTGTGTGTGGTATTGGCCATGATGAATATAACAGGATATCAGCTTGTCAATCAGCAAAAGAGATCTAGGAGGCTCTTCAGACAACTCACTAGGGAATAACTCAGGTGAAGCAATCCAAGATTAATATGCTCTTAACATAATATGAGCTCTTCAGAATGAAAGATGATGAATCCATCCAAGAAATGCATACTCGATTCACCTCCATAATTAATGATCTTCACTCTCTTGGTGAAAGTATTCTAAGAAACAAGCTTGTCAGAAAAATCCTTAGTGTACTGCCCAGTTCTTGGAAAAGCAAAGTTAACGCCATTACAGAGGTTAAGGACTTACAGACACTGACCATGGATGAACTTGTTGTAAACTTGAAAACCTATGAAATAAAGAAAAAAAAGGACAATGAAAGAAGAGAGACCAAGAGGGAGAAGAACCTGGTCCTCAAGACGGACAACAATGACTCAAGTAGTGAAGACGGGGACATGACTTACTTGACAAAAAGGTTCCACAAGATGGTTTGCAGGAATGGAGGCATTCCAAAAAGGGGAAACTCTAGCAAGCCTAGAAATTATGACCTCTGTCATAAATATGGTAAGCCAGGATACTTCAACAAGTATTTCCCCCCTCCTAAAGCAAGATCAGTATAATACCAACTTTGACAAAGTAGCCAAGAGGAACCAGGTTCTTGTCAAACGCTTCAAGAGGAAGAATGATGCTGACAATGTTGTAAAGCAAGCTATTGCTGCATGGGAAGACTCCTCCAGCAAATCTGAAGAAGAAGACGACCATGGTGGTAGTTCAATGATGGTTGTGGAAAATTAAACAACTGAGTATGATTCAATCTTTGCTCTAATGGCTTAATCTGATGACGATGAAGAAGACGACGACGATGAGGTAAACTTTCTGGATGTTCATAGAAATCTGAAATCTTACTCTCCTAAAAAGCTCATGTCATTAACAAATGTGCTAATTGATGCTTACCATAGTCTTATCAATGATAAAGATGAATTAACTATGGAACTAAAGGAAGCTGAACAAACCAGAGATGACTTAGTAGTCGTTGTAGTTGATTTGAAAGAAACAATAGAGAACCTGAAAAGAGAAAAGAATGCCTTATAAGAGAAAATTGCTAGTACAGAACATGAACGAGAAGATCTAATGGTGGTTGTGGTGGACTTAAAATAAACCATTGAGTGTTCAAGTAAAGAAAAGGAAACCTTAACTGAGAGAGTTGCTATCATTGAGCAAGAAAGAGATGAGCTAGTAGTGGTGGTAGTAGACTTGGAAGAAACAATTGAGGAATTTAAAATAGTAAATAGGCCAGGAAACTCTGAAAAGCGAAAGGAAGTTGCAAGTGAAGCTCACATTAAGCTTGAAAATGAGTTAAAATTGGTAAAGACTAGTATGTGTACTGAACTTGAGAAAAATAAACAGCTTCAGGAAAAACTAGGGAAAGTAAAGAGTGATCTTGAGAAATCGCTTAAGTAGACCTGGTCCTCGGATGCTATCACTATCATGTACACCAAATCTAGGGTAAATAGGCATGGGATTGGGTTTCAAAGGGAAAAGATTCCCTACAACCCTCATAGAAAGTATGTTACTGTACCTAACAATTGGCTATATACCTACTGTGGCAAAAATGGGCACCTCAAGGAAAATTGCATGGCCAGGGTTCAGTCTCATCAGAGAAATAAAGTCTTTGCTGAGAGAAAAACTACTGCAAGAGGACCGGGTCCGTCAAATAGGAAACCACCAAATAAGAAATGCATTTTTCGTGCTTGGACTAAGAGAGCACTCATTCATCTGTTTTCTCTTAACAAGGGACCCAAACTTGTTTGGGTTCCTAAATCTAACCCTTGATTTTCGTGTGCAGGGAGCGGTGAAGGGAAGCAGCCAATAATGACACATGAACAACAAGTGCTTAAGGACAGGACTAGAAATGCAATCAATTTTCCTTCACTAAAAAACCCTGCAAGGAGAGAGTGTACCCTTTTGAAAATGGCTAAAAAGGTGGCACGCTTTACGAGTTAAAAGATTTGTGTCAAAGGAAATAAGGTGGAATATTTGTCCAGTATATGCACAATCTCAAATCCTTTAATTGGTGAGGTGATGTTGTAGCCAAAAGACACAAGAGTACTTGTGTTGCTATGATTGAGCTTCTATAGAGTGGAGATATAAGTTGGTTGGAAGCTGTTGAAGACAATGCTGAACCATAGGACAAAAGACTGGAGCATTGCACGTTGTCTATCTCTAAACAAACTGGATCTGAAGAACCTGGTTCGTGGTATGATCAAGTTGAGTAACAAGTAACATGAAGTGTGCAATGCCTATGCAAAAGGAAAGCATGTCAGATATTCATTCAAGCCCAAAGGGGCAGACAACACTTTAGAACCAAGGATGCGATCTTTCAAAAAATTATGGCTTTTGTCAAGAAGATCCAGGTACCGATAGAAACAAACGTGGCTTGCATCATATTAAATCATGGAACAGGTTAGGATAATGCCAAAAGTTGATGAATGCTATATTCAAAGAAGAACTACTCAACTACTTAGATCAAAGAACACCACCTCAGATGGGGTTGTTTGAAAGAAAAAAAAGGACTTTTGAAAATTAGGGACGGTCAATATTAATTGATAAAGGGTTTGTAAACATCTTGACCAAAACTGATGACTCAATTGAGGATATCTGGGTATATCTATTATGTTCTCAACAATTGGAAGGGTCAGCCTTAAAAATCTGATGGTGGAAGAGATGGAGGAATACTTCTGACATACTCGTCTCAAAAGAGAACAGAAATACTGATCAAGGTAGAGTACGCCCATTGATTTCATCGAGGAACCGGTTCCCACATCTACAATAGCAGAAGCTGAAAAATGAGCCATTGGAAAGAGGGTTTTTGCATAGACTCATCACTGAATCACTTTTGTATCTCACTCCAAGTAGACTAGACATCATGGTCAGGGTTGGGTTCTATGCAAGGTCTCAGTCAAATCCAAAGGATTCTCATCTGAAGGGTGGTGTAAGAATTTTGAGATATCCTAGAAGAACACAGAACCTGGTTCTCTACTGTCCTCCAAGTAATGGATAGGAAAAGCTTGCCTGAAATGAGACAGTCTCTGGGTTCCTATCTTGTCTTATGAGGCTCAAGGAAGCAGATTTCAATGACACTCTCAACACCTGAAGCAGAATATGTATAATCAGCATCCTGTTACAGTCAAGTGTTGTGGACCAAGCAACAAATTGGAAGAACTTGATCCAACTCAAGAGGGCCAAATATAGTGACTGTTGAATATCAAGTTGCAGACATCTTCACCAAAAGCCTTGGGAAGAAAGCATTATGAGAAAGATCGCCTTGCAATAAGGGATGATAAAACCCAACTAAGAACCTGGTTCCTCATTATTGGTTATGAAAGTCATAGTCAGGTAAAAGCTAGCTAAAAAGTTCTCTGGCGAAGTCTAACTCACTTCTCTACCATTACAGATAGACACACATGATGACTACAGAAGCAGATGTTGTAGTGCATGATGAATAACGAGATAAAACTCACTTGCCAGACCTATCAGGGAACCTAGTTCTCTAACGCAGGTTAGTAGCTTCTTTGTTCTTTCTTACACAATTTAAAATGGACAAAAAATAATGTCATATCATCATCAGCGTGACAGTCTCTTTAAAGTTGTGTCTCTTCACCCAATACGTCATAGCCTAAACGTCACTCCTTTTCTAAATGATACATCTTCCAAGAAAAAGGTTGCCGCTATTTCACAACGGGTAATTAAATCAACATCACAACTCTTTCTCTTCCAAACTCAAAATTCTATATTTGTCATCTCTCTTCTAAATCCACAGTCCTTTTGAGAATAATCTCATAATGTATGAAAATCAAGCAACCTTCACTGTGCTTGACAACATTGTGATTCAGTCCTCACCAGTGAGTATTTTAGCGGTGAACCTCTCTCCCAACACAATCACTATTCCAAACCCTAAGGAAGAGTCTCCTCCACACTCCACTCCCTCTCCTACCTACTCCGAGTCCACTCTTCATCTGGGCAAGTCTGAGAATGTCTGTCTTCCTCCAATCTCACTAGTCAAATAGAGTCAATATGGTAAACAAGGGAACCTCGTTCAGGAACCTTCAACTTAATCAATGGTTGAGAACTTGAGTGAAGATCTGGTGATTAGTCATTATGAGACTGAGACCACTATGACAAGTTGTGACTCTGTAGGTTTCACTCCTTCGTCTGTTGAAATCGCCATGGAATCACAAGAAAAGGAGGGAATAGAGAATACATTTTCCATTGTGTCAGAAGGGGTCATTATAGAGGAATATGTTGGAGGGTCTGAGCCTCAGAGGAAAAAGATAGAAGAAGAGGGAGAAATTAATCCATTTGAATAACCGGCGCAAGATGATGCTACTGGGGTCCCAAATGATGAATCTGATCCCTCCATGGAGGATCTAGGTCAAGAGTCATCTCACCAGGTCAGTATTAATCCGGCTCCCTCTCCCCACTCCGATGCTGAGCCTTTGAATATGGTGGTGCTTGAGATGAATCTTGATAGTAAAGAAGACGCAGATGATTTGGTTTATGCTAGTTTTATCAGGGCTAGGACTAAGCCAGTGGTAACTTCAGAGCCACCTCCTAAGTGACCTACTACGCAGTTGCAGCAAAAGGAGGCTCTAGAGTTTTCCCTGAAGAAGAGTAAAAGGAGTCGGAGAAGGAGAAGGTTGTTCAAAGATGGAAAAGTTGTACAAGAAGAGGATGTTCCTATAGTGGATATGGATGGGGAAACCAAAGAGGAACCTACTTCCCTGACCCGCAAGTCTTCAAGGAAGAAGCACTCTCTCTCTTAATACGAAAGGCACACCTCTAAGGGTGCTGAGAGTTCTTCCAAGAGTGCCGTTGCTGGTTCCAGTTAAAAGTTGGTAAAAAATTCTGGTGACAAGACAACGAAGGAGCATGGTAACAAGACTGATGAGGAAAAAGTGGAAAAATCTGGTGAACATAGACAGAAAAAGTCAGTGGAAAAGAAAACATTTGTTGGCAAGTCAGTGAAAAGAAAGAGGGATGATGAGGAGGAGTAACCTAGTTCAGTCAAGAAAGGAAAAGTCAGTGGATCTCTAAGGTCTGAGAAAAGGAAGTTGGGGAATCAGAAAGTGTTGTGGGACCACACATTTGCCTCTCACATTATAGAGAGTGCTGGGATAAGACAATTCGTGGATATTTGTGATTCTCAACATTGGACCAATCTGTTTACAAGTGAGGCTCCTATAGTGTATGAGGATGAGGTGCAGAGTTTCTACACCAGCCTCTTCACGGTAAATGGTGATCAAATTTGTATGTTGGTAAATAGGGTGTACATAGTGATGGACTCTGCCTTATTGGCGTCTTTTTGGGTGTTCCTACCGAAGGAATGTCATTTGTTCAGGGTGCTTGCACACCAAACTTCATAAAGGACATTGTCAAGGACAAGGCAGTATAGCATGAGGAACAGGTGCATAAGAAGGCACTCCTTCCAGTTTATCAGTTGCTCTTTGAGATGGTTAACAAAGTATTGCTTCCCTGCGCTAAAAGAAAATCTGTTGCATCCAAAGCTGACCTATTCCTTATGGAAACCTTGGATAATTTCTCCTCTTCCAAGCCCCCTTCCTCCAGTGTCCCTTAAAGAATGTCCCCTTAGTGTCCAGTTTCCAGTGTCTATATTTTTAAGTTGTTTTTGGTGATGGTTAGTTATTTCTGGCAATTGTTTTTTGTTTATTCTAGAATGTGGATGAAAATAATGATTCTGCTCCCTCCCGTACAAGTCCAATTCTGGTTAATGAAAGTGATTTCCTTTTGCTATCTATGCTGGTGCTCTTTTGTTTCTGTCTTCTATCATGTTGTGAGCACATAAGTGACATGAGTTAGCTATGCTAGACTTCTTTATGCTGCTAACCTGTTCTGTGCTTTTTATGATGCCAAAAGGGGGAATATTTAATTGAATAATAAAAGATTATGAATGCATGAATGAATGAGAGCATGAATGAATAATAATCTGAAAACAAAATCCAGATTTAGGGGAAACTCATTCAGGGGGAACTCACAAAAGTTCAGGTACTGACTAAGGGGGAATGCAAAGCTTCACGGGGAACTTAAGATCTTTCTAGTTCAAAATCTGGTCCTTTGTGGCTCTTTCTAGGATTTTCAATTATAAGTTTGTCATAATCAAAAATGGGGGAATTGATAGGTTACAAGTACTTTGGTTATAAGGACTTTACTTTATGTTTTGATGATCTAACAAACTTACTATCCAGAACCAGATAAGGAACCTGTTACACATTTACAAGACCTCAAGATAACAAGGTTCCAGGTTGGGACTCAGCGTGAAAATATGATTCAACTCCTCAGAGTGGAAGGAACAACTCAAGGACCAGGTCCCTACCAGTTCCCGAGGAGACTATTCAAAGTCAACTTTCCAGTTGGAAAGTTGCTGCCTACACACGCTATAGTGCAGGAATAGTGCTGCAGTCAACTTTCTAGGGAAGACTTTTTACTTACCTTGCTTGCGTCATTGTAAGTGATGTCACACATGTATATATGGATTCAAGGGAGGTAAAACAAAATGACTTGAACATTTTGATAAGCTCATTCACGTGACTATCCAGCAAGCAAGTTTCAAGTGCCTCAAGAACAAAGAACAAAGTAACTACGGACCAGTTCCCACATCGAGTTATTATGTGTCCTCAGTTGAGTTGTAACTTTGTAATAGTTCTTTAAATTGTAATTCCTATCTAGCTTATTTAGAAGCATTTTTGTCATGCCCTAAAATCGAGGGACATGACCGGAGCTCGACCGGATAGCCCCAGTCAAGCGAACCTGGGTGCCTTTCCTACCCCACGTGTTACCCCGCATTCTCATTACTCATTAATCAAAGGAAATAGCCATTTATAATTAAACACCTTTTTACAGAACATACTTAACATGCATGGTTACTTGGCGTGGTTTACAACTTATCGCCCAACATACAAAATACATATATACATAAGTTCATAACCAACATTTCCTGTCTACGGAGCCTCTAAGGATACAAAAGAGTATTATAATACTTGCCAGTAACAAGGCCACAGTTATACCTTACACAAATACCAAAATAGGATTCCGAGAAGAAAAGTGGCTTGAGCCATGCGGGACCCCGAGAGGAGAGGGGCTCACCAATGCAGCCGACAGAGAGTGAAGGAATGCTACTGCCAGTGGAGTGGAGTACCTGCTGTGGAACCGCCTACAATCATAACACGAATGTAGCGCCCCCGGCAAAAGGGATTAGTACACTTGAATTGTACTAGTATGTATGTACAAACTTTACCCAAAGTAAAACCAACAAATACACAGATAACAATAGTAATAGAATCGACAACTCAAATGCACATGAAAGAAGCAACCAAAGCCAAACAAGTTTCACAATCTCTCCTTTTCCCCTTTCAGCATCATTTCGTGACATCAATGATTTCACAGCTTTCACATAATTTCATTTTAATAGTGATTTCGATCACTTTTCCACCCTTATTACCTCGGCCACCCTTATTACCTCAGCCACCCTTATCACCCCAACCCATAATTTATCATTTTATGTTGCGGCGTGTAACCCGATCCCACTGGACAATCACATTTCACAAACAACCCATCAATCACAACAATTCACAAAGAACAACAACAACATTCTCAAGAACTACAACAACAATTCTCAAGGAATAACAACAACAATTCACAAAGAATTTCTATAACTATCAATACCATTTCCATCATATTCAACAACTTAGATGCATTTTATGTCACAACGATAATTTCCCACGACAAACCATATATGTTATTACCACAGTTGTTCCAATTGCATCATTTACGACTTCCTTCTGTCATTTGTTTCTCCGCTCTTACCACATAACACTTTCATAATCACATATTTGGTTTATTGCCAAATTACCTACACCATTATATCGGGAGACTTAACCACGAACACTCAAATCATACCAATCACAAGAATTTAACAAATAATGCATGTAGATATCACATACCAAATATTCATACACCAAACAAGGTGATTTTGCAGAGGTCAAAGTTAGCCATATACACCTGGAGATGAATTCCCTTTTAACTTGTATTTTCAATTCACCAAATAGTCTAGCAATGTCAATCTAGTGCACAAGTTAACACATATGACTTAGAATTGAAGTTTACAATTGCTACTCAATCTTATTTAGGTTATCAACCCCTCTTTGTACAATCCTTTATTCCTACCCAATTCCTCTTACTAGATTTTAGGTTTTAAAAGGCTTGCACGTATATTTTCAACCTCTATTTTCAAAAATCAGTGCATGAGACTCCCCCATTAGATTAAACCTAAAAATCAGTGAAAAGGGGTTAGGGATTTTACCTGCAAGAATGGGGATGAAGATAATCGCTTCGAAATTTCCTGGCCCGAATAGTTTTGAAGATTCAAATTGATGAAAATGACTTTCTCTCTCAAGAACCCTCTCTTCACTCTCTCTTATTTTGTTCAAAAAGATCGTTAAAATGAGGGGTTAGGGCATTTTATTAAAAAAGGGGTCGGGTTTAAAATCTTAGAAAAATTGCAGCCCGAATTAGGTATGCGATCGCATTTGTGTTCGCAACTACGAAATGTGGTCCGTAGATTGGACCGCAAAAGTGCTCCAAAAACCTGATCCAACTGTTTGGGTCTGCGGTGGAAATGCGGTCCGCATACCCGATTTGCGGTCGCACAATGCACCGCATTTTTGACCTCAAAGTTGACTAACACATTGACTTATTTTGTGATAGAAATGTGGTCCACATATCAGTTATGCGACCGCATAATGAACCACATTTTGACCTCAATTTTAACCAAACCACTGATTCAATCTGCGGTAGAAATGCAGTCCGCATTCTAGATTTGCGACCGCATTCTGGACCGCAAAATAGCACTTTTCTGGAAAACTTGATTCTTTGATTATTAACTGCTTAGATTAGTGAAAAAAGGGGTCCGCACTTGACACTACGAGCTACGAGGTTTTGAGCACAAATTTTTACGGGGCCTTACAATTTTATAGGAACATCTTTGTAGACTTTAAACCTGTGTCTTTAAGTCTTGGCTAGAGTTAGTCAAGTTTCAAAGTCTTTTTAATAGAGTTATTGCAAAGTGGCTTGTAATAGGTGTGTTACAAGTTAGTGAGAGATTAAGAATTTAATTCCTAGGTTGCATAGATTGTAATATGAAAGTTGCTCAGTAGTGAAATTGAAATCCTACAAGGGTTGGTCATGATTTTTAATCCCGTTGAGATGAGAATTTTCCACGTAAAATTCCCCCTGCCATTTAATTTTTGCTTTGTGTGTGTGTACTGTCAAACCTGATAGAGAACCTGGTTCTCTATAGAAGTTGGTGGACCCATATATTCTATCACGAGTCGAGATAGTTCTTGCACATGTGGGAGGTCAGGGGTCTGATAAGAGGCCTCGTCATTCCGGTGGGTTCAGTGGTGCCTCGTCTTAAGGCAGGGGCACTTTTGGTAGAGGCCATCATCCCATGCCGTTTCATTCAGCACTTCAGGTGGACGTGACCCTCATATGTCTTATTTCGACCAACTAGCCTACAATGCACCACCAACTCCTATTAGTGCACCTCCGATCCAGAGCTTTCGGGGTGGTTACTCAGGTCGACAAGGTCAGCTTAAGGGTCAGCAGTCACATCAGCCGAGGTCCTATTATACTTGTGGTTATCCGAGGCATGTTTCTAGATTTACCCTCTAGCATCAAGCAGCTCACAACATCAGGGTTCTCGTGCCATGGTCCCAGCACTGGGTGCTTCACCGGGAGATGACCTTTTCCTCTCCTTTTAATAATATATAAATATAGATTTAAATTAAAAAATAATAATCAAAAAATAATTATTAACTAAATAACTAGTTGTTAACTACTGATGCCATGTGGCTTTCTTCTAGGCTGTCACTTGGCTTAAGGAGGGGGCAAAGCCCCCTCCTTTTAATAATTTATAGATGTAGATTTAAATTAAAAAACAATAATCAAAAAATAATTATTAACTAAATAACTAATTATTATGATAGGTTTAAAATGTTCATGCCTTATGTTTTGATGCTCTAACAAACTTACTGTTAAGAACCAGATAAGGAACCTGACCTACTTGGACTATACTGCAAGCTTAACGGATTCCAGCTAAAGGTGAACTGCTACATCTTCAGGATCTAGGAACCCAAACATGGACCTGATACGTTTGTGGGTTCCTCACAGTAGTACAAAGTCAATTAGACACAGCTGAAAACGAAGTGACAGCCTGCACTATTTCTGTCACACTGCTGTCTCCAGCGCCCACTCACTCTCTAACCAAATAAAGTACTCACATCATTTCAAGTGATGTGATCAAGGTGTACCTACAATGAGTTTATACAACACATCACTCGAAGGTTTCAGTTTCTTATTCAAGCCTCTCGCAAAAAACTGAGAAATCAATCCTCACGAGTTTGAAGAACAAAGCTGAACGCAACTACGGACCTGTTCGCACAAGTTAGCATGTTATTATCCTAGTTGAGTTATACCTTTTTGATTGTACTTATTATATCCCCTAAATTGCTTAGCTAGAAGCATTGATTAAGACTCCCATTGTAAATTCGTAAACTCCTTGAGTTTATGTTGTGACTAGGTGTAGTTATAAGCAAAATCCTTTGTAATCGTAGTGTGACAAAGTGGCTTGTGGTGGAAATATCATAAGTAAGTCAAAGCCTTTGTAATTAACATAGTTATAGAGTGGCTTGTGATGAAAGCATCACAAGTTAGTTGAAGTCTTTGCAATAGCGTTATTGTAACACGACTTGTAATATGGAGATTGCAAGTTAGTGAAGTCAAAAGCCTACAGGTGTAGGTCGTGGTTTTTTGATCCCCTTGTGTGGGATTTTTCCACGTAAAAGTCCTCTGCCTTATTTACATAGTGTTATATTAGCTTTCTCAGCAGAATCTTGTAGAGGACCAGGTACTCTACTGTTTGGTAGACTCATACAAATTAACATATTAACTACTTATGCCATGTAACTTTTTTCTAGACTGTCACTTGGCTTAAAGAGGGGAATTTTTCTTCTCCTTTTAATAATATATAGAAATGAGAAAAAATAATTAATGTCTTGAACTTATAAAACGACAATAATTTAAGATAACTATTTTTAGAGACCATGCAAAATAATTTGAGAAGGAGGAAGTATCTATTTTCTCAAGTATTAGCATTTTTTCCTCTTATCTAAATGCTCTAAATAAACAAACTCCAATAGTCTCATCAGTTACGCCTCTTCGGTCAACAACCTTACAATTGAATTTTTTTTTGAATTTTTTCATTCCTATACACTATTTAAAACTTTATTACCCTTAATGTCCATGTCTAGTAAATTACCCAGCATAAACAAGTTTTGTTTACAAAATATATAATCCACCTTAAAAGACTCTCAAATTCATTATTTGTGCCTTCAACCAAGGAATTTAGTTACACCCTTTTTCCTTCTTTTTTTCTCCTTTCTCTCCCCTTTCTCTCCCCTTTCTCTCCCCTTTCTCTCCCCTTTCTCTCCGAATCTTTTATTATTTTAAACTATTTTACTGATAAAATACTCACATTATGTTTGACGATGATGGGTTTTGAAGGCAAATGCATGTAACTGTTTACATTATTTTAGACAAGTTCATCTATAAAATTAACGATCGATTTCAGTGTTTTAATTCTCAAAATGTAAATATTCATAATTCATAACTGTAACAACTAGGTCATTCATTTTTAAACATCCCTTCAGTTGAAGGAAGCAAAGAGAGAACAATGGCTTCCAAGCTAAAGTGCACTGGTAGATTATTTAGGGAAAGATATCCTCGTTAGGGAGCGATTGAAGCATCTTCCTCCTAATCCATTTAAATAGGCAAAATAATTAACCACTTAACTATACACCAAATCCATGAGAACGAATATCATCATAGAGAGATTTTTTTTTGTATCAGATAAAGCTACCAATGCACGGAGATATATTGTAGTATTTATCTACAACTTATCTACAACTTATCTACAACTTTCATACATTATTTCTATCTGGTTAAATACAACTACAATAACATATAACTTAAATACAAGTTTTATAAAATATGTCTTTTGTATATTTTGTATCTGATTTATACATAGTAAAAACAAATTTCATATAAGTAATTATATATTATACAACTTATCTACAACTTATTTACAACTTATCTACAATTTTTCATGGATTATTTCTACTCAGTTATATACAACTATAATATCATACAACTTAAATATAATTTTTGTACAATATTGTTGAACTTTCATACAATAGTTTTATATATACCAGAGATTTATGAAACAACATATTTTCACTAAATATATAAGCTTCCATTACCATATAATATATCTTACACTAGATACTATCGGTACTAATTTAGAATACCAAGACGCTTTAAAAATACAATTGAGTCTATTTGAAAAACCAGAACTAGCTATTTTAAATACGCAAGGTCTTTAAAATTATCTTTTATCAGAAATTGAAAGAATTACTTTTGAAATAGAACAAGAAAAGGATTACCTCAGAATAATTAGAAACAGGATTAAATATTTTCCATTAGGATAAAGTATAATTAATGCTACGATAACACCTGATAGCTAAACAAATAGCTTTTAATTACTGGATTCTAAATAGAACAATACAACGACAAGAAGAATTAAAGAAATTATTACAAAAAGTAAAGGCTTTATTAATATCAACTTTAGAACTAGCCAAGCAAATAGAAAAATCAGATCTAAAAATAAATAGAGAACCAAGTTATATAGTAAAGCGTATTATTAATACAGAAACTATATCAACTTTAGAGTGGGAAATACAATATATAGAGGGAGAAATATATTTAGAAAGCCAAAAGATAAATTTTTTTAAGAATAAAAAAATTTGGATACCATTAAGTTAAACAAAATAGATAAAGTAAATAACTTAGAATATTTAGACTTAAGAATATATCCAGAAAAGAAGTATAGAATATTAAAAGATAATTCGGCAATAAAGTGCAATTTCAGTAGTGGAGAGCATATATTACACACAGAAGATAAATAATATAATACCCTTGTAGATCTAATAATCAACCTTGGTGAAAAAAATTAAAAAAATAACAAAAAGGTAATAACGACACTAGAAATAGTAGAAGCCTTACAAGATAAATAAAGAAAGATTCTAGCAATGCTAGAACAAAATTGCGATTTCTTAAAATCACAAGAACTAATATAAATAGGATAAGATAAATAGGAAGCAATAATAGTCTAGAATAAACTAATAAAGTAAAAACTGATAAGGTCTGGTCCTTCAAATTATAATCTTCTTCTTAGATAATGTTACGACCCAAAATCCTTTAAGGGTCATGATGGCGCCGGACACCACTGTCAGGAAAGCCAACCAAATTACTTAATTAGATTCCAGTTTAGACAATTTTGAAAACTCAGATTTTTCCTTCTAATTTCATGAGTAAAGAGACATCAGCTTCAATTCAAATTATATAATAGGCAATTAATACAAAATATTTCAAACCATCTCAGAACCCGGTGTCACAAGTGCATCAGCAATTTCTAAGAAATAATACAATACAACATCCGTCCGAAATATAGTAGACAGAAAGTAAATACGATTTACTGGAAGGGACTTCACTAGCTGCAGGCCACCTCGAATAATGCAACTCACCTAGTCCCCGAATCATCCGTGCTGCTACGCCCAATACGCCACCTGAGTTACATATTCCTGTGCAACAAAAATGCATAGAAGTGTAGTATGAGTACGAAAATAACGTGTACCTAATGAATATCCCATCTAATCTCGAAGAAGTAGAGACGAGATAGCGACTTCGACACTTACTAATGGTCCAATGATGATATATCCATAATATATTAAATCGTGAATCTTTATAAACATGATTATAATTCAATGGCTTGAAGCAAATAAATAATTCTTCCTTTTATAGAAAATCATTCTTTTTCATCATTTATACATATATTCTTAAGCTAGAAAGAGGCAGCAAAAACTTTAATAAGTTTCAGGGAAAGCAATACAAGCATGCGCAAATCATGCCGAGGTCGACGGCCCGCTCCAACAGAAATATAAATTGTGCACTGCTGAGGGTCGAACGACGCGAACCATAGATGCATCTATTTAATCTGCCGAGGCGTTCGGCCAGCTCAAAAATTAAACACACACAGACAGTCAATCAGGAGTCCACACGGAGCAATTATCCAAAGAAAGTAAATCCTCTTTTAACCATTTAAGTAAAATGAAGTTTAATCCTTTTAGAAATTTATTTACTAATTCAATGTGATTTAAGCAATTCAAGCTGTTAATAAGTTCACAAATAATCCAAGTATAACATGCTCTTGGGTCCTAAACTACCTGGACAATAGCATAATAGCAGCTACGCACGGACTCTCGTTACCTCGTGCGCATGTAGCCCCCACAAATAGGAGTACATAATGTGACGACCCAAAGGGTCATCACTTGTTTTCTTAGTCATTCTGTGCTTCCGAGGCCTTAAAAACCTCACCTATAGTTGACTCGATTTGCGTGCGCAGTCCGGGCGCGAAGCCGAAAATTTTTTATGTTGAAATATATAAATTTTGTGAAAAATTTGAAGAATTTTGATATTTATATTGATATAGTTGACTTTGGTCAACATTTTGGGTAAACGGACCCGGACCCGTGATTTGACGGTCTCGGAGGGTTCGTAGAAAAATATGGGACTTGGGCATATGCCCGAAATCGAATTTCGAGATCCCAGGCCCGAGAAATGAATTTTTCCGTTAAATTATTTTCTGAAAATGTTTAAGGAAAATGAAAATGAAATTTGAACAAAAAGTGATGGTATCAAGCTCGTATTTTGGTTCCGACGCCCGGTACAGGTCATATATTGGTTAAGCGCTTCCTGTAAAGTTTGGTTGAAAACGGACGTCGTTTGACGTGTTTCGACCTTAAATTGGAAAAAATTTTGGAAGTTCATGAAATTTAAAAGATTTCTTGGATTTCAAGGCTCAATTCATTGATTTTGATGTTATTTTGGCGATTTGATCGCTCGAGCAAGTTCGTATGATATTTTTGAGTCAGTGTGCATATTTGGTTTGGAGCCCCGAGGGCTCGGGTGAGTTTCGGAGGTGTCTCGGGGTGTTTTGGACTTAGGAAATATTTGCAGATTTTCTGCAATTTTTGCACAGACGTTTTGTTCTACGCGATCGCGGCCTTGTCCATGCGATCGCACTGCCTTGGCACGTTCCGCTACGCGATCGCATCATCTCTCACGCGATCGCATAGCTTCCAGCTCCCCTTCTCCGCGTTCGCATACCAGTCCACGCGATCGCATAGACCAAATTGACCCCTCAGCGATTTTCCTCTACGCGATCGCAGAAACCATCACGCGATCGCATAGCTTCCAGGTTTCCTTCTCCGCGATCGCAACCCAGTTTACGCGATCGCGTAGGGCAATTTTTCTGCCCAGTAATTTAAGTTCCAAAACAGAACAGAAATGGGATTTTCATCCCATTTCTCAACCTCTCTCTTCTCCACAGCTTTGGGGGGGATCTTTGGAGCATTTCTTCACCAAAGTTTCTTGGGTAAGTATTGTTTAACTCGTCTTCTTCATTTTTCATCTACATCAACAAAATTCTTAGGCCTAAACATGTGAAAATAGGTAGAAAATTAGAGAATTGGGTAGAGTTAGGGTTTTTAAAGAATTTGTGATTTAGACCTCGTTTTGGGGTCGAACTTAAGAACAAATTACATATTCGGACTCGTGAGTGAATGGGTTATCGGAAAATGGTTCGAACCTCATGTTTTGACCACGTGGGCCCGGGGTCGATTTTCACTATTCCGGGCAGAATGTTGTAGAAAATGTATTTAGCCATTTGAATTAGTTTGTTAAGTAGTACTGATGATATTAAATAAAATGTGCNGATATTAAATCAATTGTGTATAGATACGATTGAATTGGAGCCAAATTCGAAAGGAAAAGGCATTGCTAAGGATTGAGTTGGCCGTAAACCTTCGAGGTAAGTGTTTGGTCTAACCCTAGCTTGAGGGAATAGGAGTTGAGTTTATGTGCTATTTGTTATGTGTGGAGTCCGACGTATAGGCATGGTGACGAGTATCTATACGTTGGGGGTCGAGC
>MU694613.1:229540-243502 GCA_026770625.1 Nicotiana glauca | reverse complement strand
AGTCCCTAAATGAGAGTTTAAGAGTTGAAAAATGGTCCGTATTCGGAACAATGTGAAGACGACCTCGGAATGGAAATCTGATAGTTCCGTTAGCTCTGTTAGGTGATTTTGGGGTTGGGAGCGTGTTCGGAATGTTATTTGGAGGTCCATAGCTCTTTTAGGCTTAAAATGCCAAAGTTTCAATTTTTGAAGTTTCCGGTCCGATAGTGAGTTTTTCATCTGAGAGTCGGATTTGAATTCTGGAAGTTGCTGTAGCTCCGTCATGTCATTTGGGAGGCATGTGCAAAATTTCAGGTCATTCGGACAAGGTTTGGTTAGGTTTTTGATCGAAAGAGTATTTGGTTAGAATTTGAAGTTCTTAGGCTTGAATCCTTGATTTAATCGGGTTCCGGAGTTGTTTGAGGTGTTTTGAGGATTGGTACAAGTTCGAATAAGGTATTAGGTGGTATTGGTGTTTTTGGTTGGGGTCCCGGGGGTCACGGGATGATTTCGGATGCTCAACGGGTTAGTTTTGGAAGTTAGAAGGAAAATTGCAGCAGGCTTCTGTTGTTTTCGCTTCTGCGGTTTGGGTACCGTAGAAGCGGCGCCGCAAAAGCGGCCTTTGTGCCGTAGAAGCGAGTTAGCACTTTTCCCTCTGAGACCACAGAAGCGGTCAGTTATCCGCAAAAGCAGAGCCGCAGAAGCGGTTTCTTAATCGCAGAAGCGATTCTTTGGCTTCCCCTCATAAACCGCAGAAGCGATCATATTTTCCGCAGAAGCGGGACCGCTGGAGCAGTCAGGTGTCCAAAGAAGCGAAATTGTCCCCTTTAATGAGAAACCGCAGAAGCGGTTATTTTGCCGCTTAAGCGGGACCGCGGAAGTGGTCCCTTGTCCGCAGAAGCGGAAATGCCTGGGCAGAAATTGGAAATATCGAGGGTTTAATTTCATAAGTTTGGAAATCAATTTTGAGCTCGGACAAGGGCGATTTTGAGAGGATTTTGAAGAGGAGATTATTGCGTAACATTTCTATGATCCTTTTTACTAATATTCCATCATTTAGTAGCTAAATCCACCTTTTAAATTCGAATTAAGGATCAAAAATTGGTTAGTTTGGGGGTAAAACTTCTTAGACCTAACTATTGGGTTTTGAAGGGGCATTTAACCTTTGATTTCTGAGACTTTATATGGTTAAACTCGTGAGAGTACGGGGTTTCTAAAAATGTAATAATTATTCAATTCCAAGATGATGGCTGTAGGGGCGTTTTGGTCATTTTACCTATTTTTGCGCCCTACTTTTGATTTTATTAGTGGAATCAGTTAATTGCAATATTATTTACAATATGTACTTGGTTTGAATAGATTTGGGCCACTCGGAGTCGGATACTCGTGGCAAGGGCATCGTTCCCTAGTTGATTTCGCTCCGGTTCGAGGTAAGTGAATTGCCTAATCTTGTGTGGGGGAGTTCGTCCCTTATGATGTGATAATTGGTAATTGAATGCCTTGTACGTGAGGTGACGAGCGAGTACTAGAGCAAATTGTTGAAACCCGGATTTTTACTTAATTACTTGATTTGGATTCTCTTTCATATTTGCCTTACTTTACTTACTTTTATAGTCTGTGCTAGCCTAGAAGAGCATGTTTAATTGATCCAAGCTGTCTATTTGTTTAAATTGTCTTAACTGTGATTACGTGGAGCGTGTTAGGCCAGTATTCCTTGATGCTTTGTATTATTGTACTTAAATTTCTGAATATTTCTCTGATGTTGGTTGCGCATTTAAATTGGGACTACGGATGCGGGATTCCGGGAGTTCCCCCTTGTTTGTTTATTTTGGGACTACGGGTTTGATTCCCGAGATATCCCCCTGCACTTCTATTTTGGGACTACGGGACGGTATCCCGGGAGATCCCCCTGCACTTTTATTTTGGGACTACAGGACGGTATCCCGGGAGATCCCCCTGCACTTTTATTTTGGGACTACAGGACGGTATCCCGGGAGATCCCCCTACACCCTGATGATTTGATTACGGGACGGTATTTCGGGAGATTCTTTGATATTGATATGAGATTTGGACTATGGGACAGTATCCTGGGAAGTTCCATTGGACTGTTGAGAAAAGGGCTACAGGAAGGTATCCTGGAAGACCCTCGTCGGTATTCATGTAATATTGTTGTATTTACTCTGTGTTTTTGTTTTGTCTTGCAGTACTATATTTCATTGATATGTCTTATCACATCGCTGCGTTCATTAGTTTTCATCAGACTTCGATACTGTTAATCTCTTGCTATTTTATTATTTTCTGCCTCGGTAGGGCCCTGACCTTTCCTCGTCACTACCCAACCGATGTTAGGCTTGGCACTTACTGAATACCGCTGTGGTGTAATCACGCCTCTTCTGCGCATGTTTTTAATGTGCAGATCCAGGTGATTCCGAACAGGCGTACCATCAGTAGCTGTCAGGGAGCGTATTGGGGACTTGAGGTATACATCTGCTATGTCCGCAGATCCGCAAAGTCTCCTTCTCATTTTATCTATAGTTATTAGATGTTATTTTGATCCTTCTTTGTATTAGACTATTCTGGTGATTAGAGCGGTGTAAGATTTCTTATAGCCTGTGTTTCCTGTGGGTTTTCGGGTCTTGGAGGTTACTTCAGTATTTGGTATTAAAGTGTATGTGCCAGGTGGTAACTGTATATATTACTCATGTTATTTAGTTTTGATTATAAATTTTGTAATTGTTATTACTTCCGCAATGCGTTAGGCTTACCTGGTCGTGAAGACTTGGTGCCGTCATGATGTGTTCACAATTGGTGAACTAGGGTCGTGACAATTGTATAAATAATATAAGGGTCTGATAACACAAAAGGAAGAAGAAAAGATGATAACATAAGCTTCCATGATTCCTCCCTGACTGAAATATGAGTGACTTTTCTGTTACAAAGCGGCATTTTAGCCATGGACTTGTACATCAGCATTATTACGGCATCCAATAATTTTGATTGCTTTGGAATCAGCATTCAAATTTTGCCTTTTTGATCAAACCGTTCCCAATATTGGCAATGGGATTTCAGGACTAGCAGCATGGGAAATTTCATAGCTACCAATTTGCCAAAAGACGTGGAAAAATTCTCCTGTTTCCCTATCATCACAGATCCGCTCACACAAAGCATGTCCTGTTTCTCAAACCTAGTAAAAGTCAACCAACATTTTCCTTTATTTTCACCATCAAACTGTCTACTTGGCTTTTCGTGACCTTAGTTGAATCAACAATAAAGGTGGTTATTCCCTTGGTTGAGAAGATGATAGAGTGATTCTGAATTATTTTCGTGATTCACAATTGCAAACCAACAAACCGATCATCTTAAACAAGTTTTTATTTCAAAATAATAAGCATGTTAGCACTCTTTTTCTCTTCCTTCTTCTCTTTTTTTCTTTTCCTCTTTTTTCACTTTTTTTATTCAAAATCATTCGATCGAACCTGATGTAGGTTTCTACGTATCATGTGGGAAAAAATAAGATCTTGCATAGTTCGGGAAGATGAAAAATAAAGTAAATAAACTAACTCTTACTCTTATACAATTGAGACCATGATAGCTCCTAACAAGGAAAATAATTTTGAATTTTTTTTGGAAGATAGACTTCTAAATATGAAAGAAATATTTTTTGGATTTTGGTTATTTTATTCTTTGAAAAAAAGACTTCTAAAAAGAAAGAAAAAAAATTTTGGACTTTTAATTTTTGCTTTTCAGTTTTCGAAAAAGAATGAAAATATTTTTGGAGTACGAGTCTCCTTTTTATTTTCTGAAAAAACTTCTAAATTAGAAGTTAAAATATCATGGTATAACCAGTTTTCACACAGGTCAATGAAAAATAGCCAGCGTTTACCAAGTCAATGAAAAATAGCCACTATTTTGCTGTAACAGGGACCGGTAAAGTATAATATACGGGAGTTCTGATGCATTTGTGTACGAACTCCAGCATATTATGTTGGACCGTTATACTTTGCTAACTCCTGTAAAATTTGGGGGAGACTGGAGCACCAGTGCTCCAAACTCCAGTATATTATACTGGACAATTATACTTGCTGGAACTCCCGTAAAATTTGCGGGAGTTCCAGCATAGTTATCCTGGAACTCCCGTAAAATTTACAGGAGTTCAAGCATACTTATGTTGGAACTGCCGTAAAATTTGCGGGCGTATTTTTTTGGATTTTGAACAGTGTTTTCGCTTAGATTTAAAGTGGCTAAATTTCGATGACTTTTGAAACTTGGCTATTTTTCAACGACCAGTGGTAAATCTGGCTATTTTTTAATTTCTCCCGAATAAGAACGAAAAGTTAGACACGCGTAGTTTGGTAAAAACCGACTATACTTTCTCATTTTTTTAATAAAAATTAATCTTTAAAAGCTGTACACACTAGACCACATCAATTTTTCTAGAATGACGGACATTTGTATTGAAATAGGGAGAAACATTTTTTTATTTTAATTTTTCATTTCTTTCTTGTCATTCAACTGATCTATTCTAAAGTCGGTCGACATACAAGCCTCCCAAATAATGTAACAGGCAGCACTTAAAATGAATATAATGGTCTCAACAAGGTGCCTATCCTAAAACAGAACTCGGCCCCTATGTCGAGTTCTACTAAGTTAATGCACATGATGCAAATAAAGCGAACCTACTAGGGATATCCGACATAAGGTTTGTTCTTCTAGGTTTAAATCCTAGTGTAGAAGGTATATAGACTGCTTACTCGAGCGGACAACTCGAGCCGAGGAGGGTCAGCGTACTAGTAGCATTTCTTTCAGACTTGGCTGGTTGTGCTCCCCACTTAAAACATGTGTGACTAAAATCCTTCATTGGCTGACAAGCACCTCGGTTATCTGAAAGAAAGCGGGCAATGTCAATCAAATGCCGAATTTAATTTCAAGAGACTTAAGGGGTGCATTAGAATTAATAATACCATGAGGCACAAATAAATGATAAGATAGACAAAATTAATAATGTCAAATAAAAGTCAACATGTACAAGCTCGAATTCAGGTTGTCCCCGGTAGAGTCGTCGGAGATATCACACCCCTTTTACACTCCAAAAGATATATATGTTACGGATTATTTTGGGTTAAAGTATTTTCCAATTAAAGTGATATTCTTTTGAAGTAGGGATTATTTTATTATTTAGTGTTGCAACTTGGAATTGATTTTTGGGTGCTCCAAGTCACCTTTATCCCTAGTCAAAGGAAGGTTGACTCTATTTATTATTGATCTGCAAAAATAAGAGAATGAGTAAGAAATTATGTTAACCAGGAAAAAGGTGTAAGGTATTTCCCGAATCACGTGGTTCTAGCACAATCGCTTTATTGATCGTCTTTGGCTTTAAATCATTTTTGAATATTCCTGTATTTGTTGGGATTGTGCTTTACCTATTGTTTGCTTTTAATTGCTTGATATTATATTTATTGAAAATTATCTTGAAATAAGTCACGCGTACGTATACTCATTTTTTTTTTGCATGTCAAGAATTATGTCACACGTTTAATAACACTTTTATTACTATTTTAAGAAATAATTGGTCAAGTTGTACGAACGCACACTCAAATTTGGATTTATAGACCATAGTCATGCCACGCGGACGTATCCAACACCCTAATAATTTTATATGCAACTAAAGGCATGCTAGCGTATTGTAAAACTATTTATTAAATTCAATATTTTTGTGAGGTGGGAGTTATGCGTATAAAATTCTTGCGACACAATTACAGATTCTTTGGTAAAAATAGCACGGTATAGCTAGTTTTCAGATTGGTCAATCAAAAATAGCCAGCGTTTACCAAGTCAATGAAAAATAGCCACTATTTTGCTGCACTAGAGACCGGTTCAGCATAATATACTAGAGTTCGGTGCACTTATGTACGAATTCCAGCATATTATGTTGGACCGATATACTTTGCTGGCTCCAGTATAATATACTGGAGACAGGAGCACCGCTCCAGTATAATATACTTGAGTTTGGAGCACCGATGCTCCAAACTCCAGCATATTATAGTGGACCATTATAATTGCTGGAACTCCAGTATATTATGCTGGAGTTCTAGTGTACTTATGTTGGAACTCCATCATATTATGCTGGAGTTCTAGTGTACTTATGTTGGAACTCCATCATATTATGCTGGAGTTCCAGCATACTTATCTGGGAACTCCAGTATAATATGTTGTTGTTCAAGTATATTTATGTTGGAACTCCAGCATAATATACTGAAGTATTTTTCAGGTTTTGAACAGTGTTTTCGCTCAGATTTATCTTTACATAAAAATTGACTAAATTTCTATTATTTTTGAAATTAAGCTATTTTTGAACGATCAGTTGTAGATCTAGTTATTTTTGAATTTCTCCTGATTTTTTAGTCTCATGGAATGATGGGCTTGAAATTGTTTGGCACATAAGTTGGGAGAAATTCAAAAATAGCCAGATTTACCACTGGTCGTTGAAAAATAGCCATGTTTCAAAAGTCATCGACATTTAGCCACTTTAAATCTGAGCGAAAACACTGTTCAAAATCCGAAAAAATACGCCCGCAAAGTTTACGGGAGTTCCAGCATAAGTATGCTTGAACTCCCGTAAATTTTACGGGAATTCCAGGATAACTATGCTGGAACTCCCGCAAATTTTACGGGAGTTCAAGCATAATTATGCTGGAACTCCCGCAAATTTTGCGGGAGTTCCAGCAAGTATAATTGTCCAGTATAATATACTGGAGTTTGGAGCACTGATGCTCCAGTCTCCCGCAAATTTTACAGGAGTTAGCAAAGTATATCGGTCCAGCATAATATGCTGGAGTTCGTACACAAATGCATCAGAAATCCCGTATATTATACTGGACCGGTCCCTGTTGCAGCAAAATAGTGGCTATTTTTTATTGACCAGTGTGAAAACTGGTTATACCATGATATTTTAACCATAAGCTTGCAACGAACTTGATCCAAACAGACTTACAATTGCCCCATTCCCTCATCCCAAATTATTAGGTCCAAATCTCATTATCAAATAGGAAATTTTTATCCAACAACACTATCTAATTCTTAATCTTCAACTAAACCAAGATTAATTTCTTTTCTCGTTATTATTAAACTGAAATAGCGACCCAGCATGGCTTAATTACGGAAACAATAATATTCACTTTACTTCTATGTTTAAATCCAAAGGAACGGTAAACTACCATCGATTAATATCAAAAAAGATAATGAACAAATATGGAGAAAAACTCAAAACTGAAGACAGAGCATATTAAGAATCAACAAAAATACTTCGGTGAATAGTCTACTTCAAACATTTATACCAAAGGCAAGACAGAATAAAATATCTTGTCTTCATTCAACTAAAATAATTATGAAAACACATTCAAAATTTAAAGAGTAAAGTAAAGAAAGAACCTCAATGAGCACTGGTGCAAAATATCGAAACGAAAATCCTCTTACGGACTAAGAGCCTAAAGCATAACCTCGACTGGAGACCTCGTCAGTACCTCCAACAGAATCTCAAACTTGACCGCAACTTCGATGACCATGTAAGGCAAACAAAGAATACACCTCAAAAGAAAGACACCAGCTGCAACTGGTTATTTGTGATAGTTTCCAGTAGGTTTAGGTTCAGTTTAATAGGTCAAAGTTGGAGAAAAAGAGTGGTCTTGAAGCTGGTTTACACGGCAGTTTTCCTCAGCTGTTTTTGAGTGGTTTTAAATAGTTTAAAGATGGTTTTGGTGCTGATTTCCGTTGGTATTGAAGCTGCTTTAATGGTTGTTTTTCAAGCAGCGTTTCAACTGCATTTTTGGCTGGGAGTTGGGCTCTTTTGATGCTGTTTTGTTCAGCTGCGTTTTTGTTATTTTAAGGGGTCTACATGGAAACTTTTGTGGAGGAAAGGATGATTTATAGGTGGTAATTTGGGCTGCTGTTACATGAAGGCTTACATAGTTGTCTTAGAGTAAAAAAAGGATTTGTGAAGATGGGGAAGAAGGTTTTCCTTAGCTTTTCTAATCTGATCCCCTCCCTTCTTCCTCATGTATATACATATAATAAGAAAATATGAGAGGAAGAGAGCAGGGAATGGATGATGGGACAAGGGAATAGTTTAGGGAGTAGGTGATGGGACAATGAAATAGTGTAGTGAGTAGTGATGGGACAAGAAAATGGTATAGGAAGGATAGTAATTTTATTAGATTTAGTTTGAGCTTAAAATAAATTATTCTGAACTCTATGTAGTAAACTGTATTAAAAATAATATGTATTCTCTAATAAATCCTACTAATATAAATAAGATAAAAGTTAAAATATCAATATTAAACTTAGAAAATATTAAATACCAAAAGGTAGAAAACTCGAGTGTAATAAAAAATTAGGTGCTCAAACTATCTGCATCAAATACCGAGTGCATAAGTTGTACGACTGTATTAAAGTTTGATCCTTTCGTTTCCATATACGAGTCAACGTCAGCTAGTGCATCTTCTTTTGCATTTTCTTCCCTCGGAATATGTGTGATTGACCACTCCCGGAACTGAGCGAGCAGATCCTGAACCTTCATTACGTATTGTTGCAGTCCCCGGGCCAATTTGGCCGTGCAATTAAAGCTTCATACTCCACTTTATTATTAGTTAGAGGAACAAATCTCATGGCCTACCTTATGATTTCTTCCAAAAGTGTGGTTGATACTATGTCGAGCCCGAACCCTTTCACATTGGAAGCTCTGTCCATGAACAAGGTACAAACTTCTGATGTCGATTCCGACACCATAACTGCTTCTTTGGTAGCCAAAGGTAAAAGTCCTGGACTAAAATCGGTCACAAAGTCGGCCAAAACATGTGATTTAATTGTAGTCCTAGATTTATATTCTATGTCAAGATCTCTCATTTCGATGGCCCATTAGGCCGTCCTACCTGAGAGTTTTGGCTTATGAAGAATATTCCACAGGGGAAAAGTGGTCACCATGGATATCGGGTGACATTAAATATAAAGCCTTAGCTTTCGAGCGGTGACTACGAGGGCTAAGGACAATTTTCCAGTGGGTAGCGAGTCTTTGCTCCCGTTAAAATTTTACTAACGTAGTAAATAGGATATTGCGTATCTTTGTCCTTACAAACTAAGATATCACTTATCGCAACCTCCAAGACCGCTAAGTATATCAGTAGTTGTTCGCCTTCCTCCAGTTTCGACAATAACAGAGGACTTGACAAATACCTTTTTAGATGCTTCAAAGTCTATTGGCATTCCGGTGTCCCCTCAAACTTATTCTTCTTTTTTAAGAAGTGCAAAGAAATGATAGCATTTTCTGATAATCGGGAAATGAATTTGCTCAAAGCGGCCAATCTCCTCGTTAGCCTTTGAACCTCTTTTACGCTTGATAGCTAGTCTGGGATTTCTTCGATGGCTTTGATTTTATCAGTGTTAACCTGAATCCCCATCCGTGACACAAAAAACTACAGGAATTTACCGGAACTGACCCCAAACGTACACTTCTCGGGGTTAACTTTCATGTTATGCTTCCTTATGATGCCAAAATTTTCTTGCAAATGTTTAAGATGATCACTTACATTCAAAGACTTAACAAGCAATCATCTATATAAACTTTCATGGTTTTCCCTGTTTGCTTTCAAAACATCTTGTTCACGAGCCATTGATAAGTGGCTCTGACGTTCTTTAGCTCGAAGGGCATCACATTGTAATAATATGTGCCGAAATTTGTGATAAACGAAGTTTACCTAATCTTCTGGTTCATTTTGATTTGGTTGTACCCGGAGTAAGTATCGAGGAGACTCATTAACTCATGCATGGCCGTTACATCAATCATTTGATCAATGTTTGGTAATGTGAACGAGTCTTTTGGGCACGCCTTATTTAAGTCCTTAAAATCTATGCACATGCAAAATTTATTATTCTTCTTTGGAATTACTACTACGTTATCTAGCCAGTTAGGATATTTTACCTCTCGAATTGAACTGATATGAAGCAAACGAGTTACCTCTTATTTGACAAATTTGTTTCTTACCTCGACAATAGGACATTTTTTCTACCTTACCAAAAGGATGTTGGGATCCAAGCTTAGCTTGTGTACGGCCAATTCTGGCGCAATACATATGATATTACGCATGCGGCCACGCAAAATAATCGACATTAAATATAAGGAATTTAATAAACCCAGACCTAAGTTCGAGGTGCAGTCCTGTCCCTAAGTGGAACTTCTTCTCGAAGAACTTTTCGAATAATGCAACCTGCTCAAATTCTTCTACTGTGGATTTTGTTGCATTCGTCTATTCTAGTATCTATAAATACCTCGGCACCTAATAGGATTCCAGCGACTCTTCCCCTGGTTGACTTTGCTCGGTTCGAGAACAGGCATCGGTTTTTGTAATTGTTATGCCATATTCTCCATCCATTTGCTACTGGAGATTGAGATTGCATGCATCTCCCTTGCTGCTGCTTGGTTACCTCTTATTTATTTAATTCCTTCGGGGGTTAGGAATTTCAGCAATTGGTGATATGTTTATAATACATCCTTTATCTCGTGCAACCACGGTTTACCCAGGATAATATTATAGCCTATATCACCGTCCACCACCTCAAAAAGGGTTGTCTTTATTACCCTTTTAGCATTCGTGGGTAGCAGGATCTCTTCTCGGGTTGTCATACTTGTTAGGTGGAACCTAGCGAGGAGCTTTATGACTAGAATGTTTCTTCCGAGAGCTTAGCTGGCTCCAACACCCTCCATCGTATGATGTTGGCCGAACTTCCTAGATCCACCAGAACACGTTTAATTTTAAAATCTAAGACATGTAAAGAGATTATATAGGCGTCGTTATGCGGTAACAACAGTACATACGGGTCTTCCTTCATAAAAGTAAGGTCGTCTTCAGCGTCTTCCCGGAGTCCCTTGGTTTGGGTCATTGAGACCTTCATATTTTTTGCATCCGAGAACGTAACCCCATTAATCTCCTTCCACCTAAAGATCGTGTTGATCGTTAGGTATGAAGGATATTCCCCTGATTTTGAAGGCTCCACATTATCACTATTACGTCCGTAGTTATTTTTAGCCCAATCACTTAAAAATTCCTTGAGATGGTTGTTTTTCAGCAATATCACCACCTCTTCCTGCAGATGCCGCCAGTCCCTAGTCTGGTGACCATTTGTCCCATGGTATTCGCACCACAAATTAAGATGTCTCTAGCTGGGATCAAATCTTATTGGCTTCGGGAACTATGATTCTTTAATGTTCCTCATAGCGGACACCAACTCCAGTACGCTGATGTTGAAATTGAATTCAGAAAGCCTGGGTGAGAAGAATCTCGAGAACCTAACATTTCCTTGTCCCATAACGACCTATTATTTCTGCTGCGATCAACTCTCCTATCGATAGCGAATCTATTAACCGATCGAAAACCTCTTCCAAGTCCTTCCGCCCGCTTATAGGGAATAACCGACTCCTCAAAGACCGTTGATCTGTGTCGAAATTGACTTTCTATTTCTCTTTATTCTTCTCCAGGTCCTGATCCTTAGGGAATGCCGGAAAATCGAGCTGATCATCCTCAATTCTTATTTTTGACTCGTATCGGCTGTGAAAATCCACCCAAGTTGTTTCCTGCAACTCGAGCAGATAGCCTTTGGTGAATGTTGTAGTTGCCTATTCATCTGGTATGGCCGATAGCAATATCTTTTCATTCTGGAATCTGGTTACAAACTCCTGCAGCAACTCGGACTCTCCTTGTGCAATCCTAAATATATTGGCATTTTGGAATTGTTCCTTTCTGTCCCCGACATGGGCCTTGATGAATTTGCCCGCGAGCATCTCAAAGGAGTCTATGGAATGATCAGTCAAAAGTGAATACTACGTCAGGGCTCATTTTGTAAGAGTCTCCCCGAATTTCTTCAGCAAAACTAACTCAATCTTATGGGGAATTGTTCCCCCTCACCGTCATTATATAGGTGGTGATATGCTCCCGCGGTTCTGAAGTCCCATCATACTTCATAACGTATGGCATTTTAAACCTCTTCAGGATCAATTTTGGTGTCGCGCTTGGTTTATACAACAATTATGTGTGCTTCTTTTAGTCCAATCCTTCCAATACTGGTGGTGCGCCTGGAATTTGATCCATTCAGACGTTTACTTCCCTAGTAAAATGCATGAGTTCGATTTTAAAGGGCTCGCTCTCGTTGTTGTGGCCAGAACTGCTTCCTCCCCCCTCCCCCCCTCCCCGGGCCCATCGGAGCTGACCTCGCCCCTCGGGGTGTTGTTGTCGACACTGTGTGTTGTTTAATTTGTGAGAGTACCGGGAAGACCTGGACCTCATCCAGCTGCGTCATTAGAAGTGCTTGACAATACCTATTTTAGCTCTGTCATGACCTTATTCTATCGTGTGAGATGGCCTATAATGGCCTCTTGTTGCGCATGCAAGACCCTGACTGCTTCGACGACGTGCTCCTCTTTAGCATCATTAGGAGTCACCTCCCAGACATGTCACGAATATCGATCGTTATGGGCCGGCTTGGCCTCGTTCACTTCGTTGTGGGTATTGTTAATAGAATCTCTGTGTTGAGGTTGATTTCCTTGTGCCTCAACGTTGTGTGTTGTTAACACCATTATCTGCCATTTAAAATAATTTTTTCTAAGGAAAACAATCAAACAAGTTAGTAATAGATGCATGGATCAAGTCAATTACACAATTGTCTATGCGCACGGAGGGCGCTATATTATTTACTCGTAAAATAGTACACTTAAATTTATACGTGGTTTATAGATAAGTGAATTAATTTGATTCAAAAATAACAGGTGAATTAGACATAAATATAAGAATTAGCCTTAGAATTGGAATAAATGGTAGATATCTTTGTTTGGGGCGCAGAGCTACAGTGAGCAATAAGAGCAATGCAAATAAGCAAGAAAATAAAATGATATTTGAGCTTTTGATGGATTATGGTTTATGCGTGTCAGAACATTTGTAAGGAGATGATATAGCTCACTATTTATAGTTACTCCTAGGGAACAAGGTCCTAGGATTAAGTTCCTCTTTAATGACAATTATGAAAGCCTTTGAAGAATGTGTAACGGTGGGCAGTGAACGCCATATTCTCTGTAACGGATCATGTACTTAATGCGGTAGAATATTCTTTATTGAACTGCCGGATGGCGGAATTTATTTTATCTTTATGAGTATCATTCTCTACTACGACAAGTGATGTCATTGCCTTCGGGTTTGGCTATCTTTTGTCTTCAGTTTCACGTGTCGCTTTCTTATGAGGACATTAAATATGAACACATTTTACCCCATACACACACCCATCACGTATGGTTAATGTATATTTGATAATTTAGCAATATATAATGTTATTTTTATATGCATGATAAATATTATCGTGACAGAAATTATAAAAATACTATTTTAAATTAATTCATATTTCTTATAACTGCATGAAGAACGGATTGTTTGACTAGTGATTGATTAATTCTAGGAGTTTTGGCCAAAATAATATCTAATGTACATGTTAATTTTAGGTTTAATTGTGATTGTGCTTTATGCTAGACTCCAATTGAATAAGTCTTATTTATATTCACGTTGTAGCACAGTAAAAATATAAATAAAGGAATATAGTATTGCATTTCTTAAAAATCATCTTATCGTACATAAAAGTTATTACACAAAATAAAATTTCGCAAATAAAAAATCAATTGCTAGCAAATACATTCTCTAATTACTGAGATTATATATAGAAGGTTCAAAAGCTTCTACTTTATTCTCTAGAAAGTGTTGAGTTTAATAAGAAGATTTGAATTGGTATTCTTTCAACAATATGTATAAGACATGAAAAAGGACTAAAACAAGAAAGAGAATAAATCAGTCTAGAGGAAACAAGAGCGGGAGAGATTTTTCGGAGAAAACCCATATGGAGAGCTGAAGAAAAAGTTAAAAAAAATTGAAGAAGAATGTAAAAATAGAGAAGAAAGAT